>JAODXP020005576.1:0-51262 GCA_027497455.2 Sardinella longiceps | reverse complement strand
CCAAACTTCCCGTTTTTCACCAAAAAAGGGAGAAAATTAGTGTTTGTTTGACAACGTTAGTGTCTTGGATGCGCGTATTTTTCGGTCTGTTAGCACGTCAAACATCGGGAAAATGTCTTCCTTTGATAAGACCACAAAAACAACAGTAACAGGGGGCTTTTGGTAATAAAATAGACATTGTTGTAACAAGGTAAATATATGCTATTACAGGCTGTGACAGCGATAGCTCGCAAATTCTTACCTGACCCGGAACTGTGAGCTAGTTGGGCACTGAAACAAGTCACAACTGCTATTTCCGTTTGCCCAAGGTTGATCTCCTTCATCTCCCACGATCGGAACACTACTCGAACTACTATGGCAGTGACACATACTCTGATCGAGTGTGAACTGCCTAAATTTCTCCGATTTACGTCTGCACTTTGCTAACAGCATATTTAGCCATGTCATTAGCTTTCTCTACTTCTCCCTTGGCCATACCTATGAATCTATGCTCATCTCACATCCAAAGTGACACACTGCCACCCTCAGGATCAATTTGGAACAACAATTTTCGACGGAGAATTCTGATATTTACAGACAAGGTTCCCTAGGTCTTTCTGCAGCCCGCCCCATTAAAAAACGCAGTTGACGTCTAAAGACGTCATTGGCAGTGAACGGTAGTATTTCAGTTGACGTCTAAAGACGTCATTGGCAGTCAATGAGTTAATATTATGTATAGCAGTATGCTTAATCTGAGTCTAGTGGCTTTTGCTGTAGCATATTAGCATTTATACTACTACTACTACTACTACCACCACCACCACCACCACCACTACTGCTACTATTACTACTTGTACCACTACTACTACTACTACCACTACTACTACCTGTACTACTACTACTACTTATAATAATACTAATAATACTACTAATAATAAAATAATAAATATACTAAGCATAAGAACGACTGATTCCCTTAACTCCTCTTCCTCTTCCTCTTGCTCAGGCTACCAGCAGCAGCGTAGTTTCCAAAAATCTGATGGATCATATTCAGCTTACCAAAAGACGCGTGGCAGCACCTGGTGTGTGTTTTATTATTTGTTATTGTATTTTATTCTCCTAAAAAGCTCTAATATATATGTGTAAGTTGAAAGTAAGACGTGCTTTGATAAGGGGATTCGGTACCACTTTATAATAACCGTCCTCTACAAATGTTATTATCATCATTGAAAGCTTAGCATAATTATTATCAATTATTTATTTTTCATTATTTATTAGCATTATTATTATTAAAAGTTTAGCAATAAAAACATCAGAAGTTTATTGGAAAGAGATTTCAATGTGTAACATGACTTAACTCATCAAGTTTTACCATTTTATTATTTAACTATAACAAACTGTTAACTTGCTAACAAATTCACGTTACTTACTGTTATTTAACTGTTAATTGTTATCTTTCAACACTTAATTAATTTACTGGTGTTTATAAGCTATTTTATTTAATAAGCAGAGGATGGTTATCATAAAGTGTTACCTAACACTATATTTGACTCTTTGAAACTGTGAGCTCACTAAACTGCTTACTAAATCATGATTAAAGGTCAGAAGCTAACTCTGGCACAACATATCAGATTCAACATCAACATGTAATCCCTTTATACAGCCAGTTGAAAAAATAATTTTAACAATATGTAACATTCAGTATCCACAACATGTACAAAGTGTAAATAACAACCATTTTGTTAATGTATTTATTTTCTCTCTATATACATGTAGGCTCACAGCCTTTGTTGTGAGATTGTTGAGCATGGCTGATGACATCATCAGCATCAAAGAGGATATGGTATGCAGCGCCCTCCAGTGGTTGGTCTTGAAAACGCAGCAACGAAATGGATCCTTCAAAGAGTCTGCACCAGTCATCACTGTTAAGGACAGTACGGTAGGTCAAGTGGCTTTAGATGAAGCACACTCAGTGAACAAAAGACTCGACACTACACAACACAAAAATAGTAGCATCACATACTGTATTTTGTTTCCGTAGGTAACTGGAATTTGGTTCCTATAAAATATACCTACATTTCTGGATCTTAAATTCGCTTTACTTTTTAAGATAAGACAATAATAATAAATCAGTTTTATAAAGCACTTTTCTAGATACTCAAAGACGCTTACATGATGAGTCACTGGATTGATGGGTCCTATTTGAAAAATAATTTAAAACTCTTCAAAAAACAAGACAAACATATACACATAGTACTGTGTATACATCTATGTAATACGTGACATCTGTTTCCCATGTAAACAAGTGGTTAATGTTTTCTATTCACAGGGCAAAGTGTATGGAAAAGACTCTGATGCCTCTCTGACAGCATACGTGCTCATTGCTATGCAGGAAGGGAAGAGAATCTGCACAGGGAAGGTTAAAGTGAGTGAGATCTGATAATCCTGATTTTCATATTGTATGTACCCCTCAAGTAAAGCAATATCATTATCAGTGTATGTGCCCTTGTTTTGAAGTGGCCTATGTATCCTGGTTGTCTTATGTCCCCTCTAGTAATGTATTATCAACATCAGTGTGTGTGTGTGTGTGTGTGTGTGTGTGTGTGTGTGTGTGTGTGTGTGCATTGCTTTGAAGTGGCCTATGTATCCTGATTGTCTTATGTCCCCTCTAGTAATGTATTATCAACATCAGTGTGTGTGTGTGTGTGTGTGTGTGTGTGTGTGTGTGTGTGTGCATTGTTTTGAAGTGGCCTATGTATCCTGATTGTCTTATGTCCCCTCTAGTAATGTAATATCAACATCAGTGTGTGTGTGTGTGTGTGTGTGTGTGTGTGTGTGTGTGTGTGTGTGTGTGTGCCTTGTTTTGAAGTGGCCTATGTATCCTGATTGTCTTATGTCCCCTCTAGTAATGTAATATCAACATCAGTGTGTGTGTGTGTGTGTGTGTGTGTGTGTGTGTGTGTGTGTGTGTGTGTGTGTGCATTGCTTTGATGTGGCCAGTGTATTCTGTTTGTCTTATGTCCCCTCTAGTAAGGTAATATCAACAAGTGTGTGTGCATTGCCTTGAAGTGGTCTATGTATCCTGAATGTCTTAACATGTCCCCTCAAGTAATGCAATATCAACATCAGTGTGTGAAGTGGTTTATGCATCCTGTGCTCTTTGAAAAGCATGGTTATTGGTTATTTACTGATAATTCCCTACACCAAGGAGGTTATGTTTTCACTAGTGTCTGTCTGTCTGCCTGTCTGTCTGTCTATCTGTCTGTCTGTGTGTGCCTGCGTACAAAATAACTCCAAAAGATGAAATTTCCGGACAACTTGTGTATTGGGACAAGTAACAACTGATTAAATTTTGGTGGTAATCGGTGATCCAGCACACAATCTGGTATTTACATTGCTTGTGTGGCCACATTGCCTTGGCAGAGGTCTGCACTCCAAGTTTGATCGAGCCAGCGCCATAGTACAGTGGCTTCATACACAAAGGAGAGAGGGAGGAGAATATTGCTCCACTCAGGCACGTTTCAAAATATGTGCCTCAGAGAGAGAGAGAGAGAGAGAGAGAGGACGAGAGAGAGCAAACAATCTTTGTCTTACAGTCTCACTGAGGAGTATTTTTTATTTTAAGATCCGAGTGCTTTTCTAGTCTTCTAGTCTTTTCTTTTCTGTGTCTAACAGTCTCACTGAGGAGTATTTTTTATTTTATTTTTTTTAATTTTAAGATCCGAGTGCTTTTCTAGTTGATGATTTTGAAATATTTGTGTAAGTGTCGCCAACATCATTGTACTCAAGTTGAGTGTCTCTGTCTCCCTTGCAGAGACTTGAAGAAAGTATGAAAAAAGCTTCTGAGTACCTGAATCTGAGGATCCTCACATTAACAAGCCCCTATGCTGTGGCCATAGTCTCATTTGCTCTGGCAGACACAATGAAACATCACAAAAGTATTCTCCTGCAGCACAACTTAAATGGTAAGTGGCCTTTGTTACAATAGTCTGATTTCCCATTTAACCTGATATCCCTGTCAGGGCCGATTCTACAGGTCTGGTTCTAGGCATAGATAAACGAGTCGGTCGCCTAGGGCACCAAATACTGCAGGGCCGGTTCTAGCCTTTTTGATGCCCTAGGCCAGATTTTAGTTTTGCCCCCCCCTTTTCTAAAAATGTTAGAGAAAACCTGAAGAAAAAAAGGTAAGAAATGTGTTGTGATGCCCCCCTGATATTTGGTAGCCTGACATAGCCCGCCCATAATACGAATGTTCATACGTATCCATGGTCTGGGAACGGTCCTCTTGGGCGTGTTTATATCGGTAGAGAGTCTACCGGCCAATAAGCGACGCTGATTAGACGAGCTGTCCAATTGTTTCAAACCAAAAGTGAATGCCCTCCCCCCCGCAGTATAATCGCGCCAGGTTAAAGAACCTCAGGACCATGAATACGGATGAACAGCAGTATTATGGTCGGGCTATGTCAGGCTAGATATTTGGTGCCCTAGGCGACCGCCTCGTTTGTCTATGCCTAGAACCGGCCCTGATCCCTGTTTCACATTGTACTTGTCCATCGACGGACGTTGGAGGGCATGTCTGATGTATGGTGGGAGTCAATCTGATTGATCAGTTTTGTCTGATCAGTTTCTGCCTGAAAAGTTGGACATTTCTCAACTTTTTAGTGCAAACATCGGAGCCGACAGAACGGACGGATGCACAGTACATTTCTATGCAAAATCAGTGACATTAGTCAATGCATGTGTACAGTGTGAAACAGTGAGGTTAATGCGTGTTTAAGTTATGTGAATGAGGAACCCAGCACTTCCGGCACAAATACCTGAAAATGTGCATCAATCCACAAATGTAAATTTAAATTCAATGTTTGAGGGGGTAGATTATCTGTCAGTGGGGTTACACACAGGAACACATATTTTTTACATACATTTTAGTGATCTTGAACATTAGGTCTATGGATTTTGTCACACTGGATTTCACCTTTAATTGTGGATTTTCCAGCCTGCAAAACACTTTGACAGAAATTGCGATTGCAAATGGCATTAAATACTGTGCATAAAAATGATAACTGATTTGTATTCACTGATTGTTTTTTCTGTAGAGGGTCCGGTGTGGCCAGTGCCTGGGGGTCACCAGTACACGCTGGAGGCCACGGCATATGCCCTCATGGCCCTGGTGCGGATGAGGGAGTTTGATCGGGCCAGCACCATAGTGCAGTGGCTTCATACGCAGAGGAGGGAGGAAGGAGGTTATGGCTCCACTCAGGTATGTTTCAAAATATGTGCCTTAGAGAGAGAGAGAGAGAGAGAGAGAGAGAGAGTGTGTGAGTGTGTGTGTGTATATGTGTGTGTGTGTGTGTGTGTGTGTTTGTTTGGCCATTCGGTTAGGTTTCAAAATACCCCGAGGGGAGAGAGAGAGAGAGAGAGACAGAGAGAGAGAGAGAGAGAGAGAGAGAGAGAGAGAGAGAGAGAGAGCAAACAATCGTTGTCTTACAGTCTCACTGAGGAGTATTTTTTTATTTTAAGATCCAAAAAAGAACATTCCTGCATGTTTCAACCGTCTTTATGTAACCAAAGAAGTATTATTTAATACAAGTATTATTCAATTTACAAGTATTATTTAATTATGTTTATTTATAATTTTTATTTATTATACACTTTTTATATAATTTATTTATTATATAATTTATTGTTATAGATTTAAGTTAAATGATTTATTGTGTACCAATATGTATCTTTCTCCTTCATTTGCAGGCCACCATGATGGTCTACCAGGCTGTGGCTGAATACAGAAAAGGCATGAAAATGCTACATGAAATCAATCTGGATGTCAACATTGATGTGTCTGGCCGCAGCAAATCCATTAAGTGGTCTTTCACTAGGGGAAATTCTTATATCAGTCGCTCTGATAAGGTAACCTCAATTCACACACAATTCCAAATAGTCCTCTCACACACACACACACACACACACACACACACACACACACACACACACACACACACGTCTGATATTAAAACTGCTATTTGTAGATGTGATGGAATATGTTAATAGGTTAGGTTTGGTTAATTTTGAGTCATCTTGAAAGCAGCTTAACCATATAATATAGAGCATGATGCAATATTTTATCTGCATACTGTCTTGGGAACATAGTGCTTTCAGCTAGCACAAAAGGCTTCGTTATTTGCCAGAAATTGATGTGATCATCCTAGTCATCCCTTACTTAATAGTATACAGAATGATAAATATAAATTTGACTCATAGCAGAGACTGCATTCAGAAAACAAAAATTATATGAATTAATATTTTCTTTTCACCTTCCATAGCTCCAGCTGAATGATGAATTCAATGTGACTGCCAAGGGAAATGGAGAGGCCACACTTTCAGTAAGCTTAGCTCTATGCAAATAAGTGTTTCTTATTACTGTAAGCGGGATGTAAAAACATGACAGTTTTGGCACCCCAATTTACACCTCCCAAATTGGAGTCACAGTAAGAATATTTGTCTCACTGATACAAAGTGCATATCACATGAAACTGCAGAACCTGAGGTTTCAACGATGTTATTTGCCAGTTGCTGTCTCTTTGAATTATCTTTTTTTTTCTTTGTTAAGAGTTTAAAGATATTCTTATATGTTTCTCCTTTGAGCTTTGAGTTTTGTGATGCTAATAGCTGAATCATTGGCAATTTGTAAGGTGATGACCTTGTACTATGCTCCACCTTCGGATCAAGACAAGGCATGCAGCAACTTCAAGCTTAATGTGACTCTGGAAAAGCAAGCCAAAGGTGGGGTTGGTGATAGCATGTATTTAACATTGCATACTTTGCAAGTGGATTGCTTATTGTAATCAACAGTACAATGGCCACAAACATTTACCTCTGTTTGCCCTTTTTATTTGAATTTCTGTGTAAATCTCAACACCTTAACATTTTAAAGCTCTTGTGTATATATTTGCTTTCAAAATTAACTCATTCTATAAGCTATCTGTTGCCACATTAAAGGAATAGTCCAGCTCTTTATGAAAATTGGTTATTTACCCCCTTACCTGGAATTACATATGTAGGTAAGAGCATTTTGGTCTCAGTACTTGTGTTGTCCTAGTCTGGCAACCCCAATTTTACCGTTAGCTTAGCATAGGCACTGGAAAGTAAAGTTGCTAAAGAGTTGCTATCTGGCAACTTTGCATTCCAGCACCTATGCTAAGCTAAAACAAAAAAAAAAATGGGAAAATTGGTGATCCCATACTAGGAAAACACAAGCACTGAGATTAAAAGGCTTTACCCACATATGTAACTCAGTATAATATATTGTATTGCTCTATTGTGTTTCTGTGTAGCTTCCCATGATGGAGCCAGTGCAAGCTACATCCTGAAATTCGACATTAAGTAAGTCGCTACCATATCTATACAAGAACATCATGAAAAGTATTAAAGGAGAATCCAGTGTAAATCTATCCATAGCCCTATTGTTCAAGATCACCCTAGTGCGAATGACAGGAAAATGAACAAGAATAAAAAATACAACTGACAAATTTAGACCAAATAGTGATCTATTTTCTTAGTCTTTTCCCCTCAGACAGCACTTGGAGACCACAAACAAAAGGGCTTGGATCGAATAGTTGTTTGGTCTACAGTAGGGTATCATAGGGCACATCATACAGTGTAAAATAAAGTTAACATAATATGCCTACTCATTTTTTATTAGGCATTGTCTTAATATGTCTATAGAGACTGTCCATCACTATAATATTACGTTCTGACTTTTCTGACATATTACCTACCTGCAACTGTCAGTGGTCATTATTAATATGTAATAATGCACACCATGCTAATGGAGAAACAGTGAGATAACTAGGCCTATACCATACTGTAAGATTGCTAGATCATAAGAAAAGGTTTGATATTCTCTCAGGTACATATCTGAGGACAGAGATGCCAGCTTGTCGGTGCTCAGTATTGGGAAGCTGACAGGATTTGAGGTGGACCTTCAGGACCTCAACAGGGTAAGAGGAAATTCAGCAAAAGTGTCTGCAGCTTAAACGAAACATCACTGTATTAGTTACTGAACATGACATGTGTGTAACCTTGATAGACTGTCTTCAGTGATTTTTTTTCCTGTGAGATTTATTTTTATCTGTATTCAGAGAATTAGTTCTCATTTAGTTTTACTTATTTGCTAATTTGACTGACACTTTTATTCGGAGTGACTTGTATTGACTGTTCATTTCAGCGGCTTATGATAATCTCCAACAGTTTGGGCTACTATCATGCTAGCCAGGGTCTCAAGCGACTACGCTAGCCCTGAATTAAAAGCAGTTTTCAAACTTGTTCTCATTCACTCCTGTTTTCATACAGATGTCCTCTTCCAAAGAGAGATACATTCAGAGGTTTGAGGTGGATAACATTCTATCACAAGGCGGCTCGCTCCTCATCTACCTTAACAAGGTAACATAGCAATTAAAGGAAGGTGACACAAGCAACAAATAATGTAAATATTGTTATACTGTACATAGCCTACAGTGTAATATACCCCGTGACAATACACAGCCTCTAACCACTAAGTGCCCTAATGCTCCCTTTCTTTCAGAGCTTTCTATACTCTCACTTAACTGTAAAAACTCTCTCTATTAAGTAATGTACAGAATAAAAGTAAATATTATACAATATTTGATATAATATAGAAGTGATAATTATTAATGTTTACTTGAATTACAGTATTACAGTAAGGTTGGCGGTATGGTAAATCTCTGTCGGAACCGCTCTCTCACAGGTATCTCATACGAGACCGGACACTTTTGCCTTCAAGATTCATAAAATGTTGGATGTGGAGCCTCTCCAACCTGCCGCGGTTACTGTGTATGAGTACTATGATAACGGTACGGTGTGTGTGTATTTCTGTGAGTGAGAAGAAGTTTGTATGTGTATGTGAGAGTGGGACTGTGAATGTCTGTCTGTGTCAGTGCGTGTGTGTGTGTGTGTGTGTGTGTGTGTGTGTGTGTGTGAGAGAGAGAGAGAGAGAGAGAGAGAGATAGAGAGAGCACGTCTGTGTGTGTGTGTGTGTGTGTGTGTAAGAGGAAGGCAGAGAGAGAAAAGGTTATTGTGTGTGTGTGTGTGTGTGTGTGTGTGTGTGTGTGTGTGTATTTGTGAGGTTGTGTGAGAAATAGAGGGATAGAGAAAAAGGACAGGATACACTTCTGTGTTTCTCATATTTTATTTTCAGAAAAACGTTGTGTGAAGTTCTACCACCCTGAGAAACTTGGTGGATCTTTAAATCGTCTCTGTCATGGTGATGTTTGCAAGTGTGCTGAGGGTAAGATGAAATAAATTCACACACATTTTCATTGAGTGGACACTTTCAGTTAGTGATGTGAGCTAGTGGGTCCCAGCCAGGGGGTGGGCTGTGCGGGATGGCTTTAATCAATCAGAGTGATCTCTTTACTGTAAGTCATGTTGTGTGCTAGCTGTGCGAAACAGAAGTCATAGGTTCATACATAGAAATCAATACCTGTCCTGACATGTTGAGATACCTGCAGGAAAAGGACCTGCTGTCAGTCTGTTATTTTTTTATTTATTGATTGATTGATTGATTTCTATTTGTTTTTTTTTTCCAGAAAGCTGCAGTGTACAAAAGACAGATGGAAGTAAACATGAGCGAGACTTTGAGGCATGTGATGCTGGTATGGACTATGGTATGTATTTATGTGTGTGTGTGTGTGTGTGTGTGTGTGTGTGTGTGTGTGTGTGTGTGTGTGCATGTGCGTCTACGCGTATGTATGTGTATGTGTTGATGTTTGTGTTCAATTCCCATCCGTTTCCCAAAGCATATTGCTAACCAGGTTGCAACCTCGTAATTGGCAATGGGAAATTGCATTCCGACCAACAAAGTTAGCTAACCCCAGATGTGATGTGTGTGAGTGTGTGTGTGTGTGCGTGCGAGTGAGTGAATTTGCATTAGTCCTACTGCTGATAGCTGCTGTATTATTTTTATCAGCGTTATTATTTATTGATATTTCTTTTACAGTTTACAAAGTGACGGTGAAGAACACAAATCTTACTGCTACCACAGATGTCTACTACATGCATGTTATCCAGGTTATTAAAGAAGGTAAGGAGAGGTGTAGGCCCATCAACTACTAAGTCTGAGTACAGTTAATTAAGATCAAATTCATGGAGGTGGGGGGTGTTCAAAGATGTTGGTCATGTGGTGGTAGTGGACCTGTGTAAGTCAACACGGAAATTGCGGAAAATCCAACAGAATGGAGAGAATCCTCACTCTCTTTACTCAAAAAAAAAAAAAGTCTAGATCAGGAGTGTCAAATTCATTTTTATCGAGGGCCACATGAGTATTGGGATTTTCCTCACAAGTCTACGTGTGCGACCACAAAAAAAAAATGCACATTTCCTTATGTTTCTGACCATTACCAAGGAATGTGTTGTGGAAATGTGACACAACCCATTTTTTGTATCGCTACAACTATTTTCAAACAAGCCACATATATTACTGTAAATTCTTATCAAGCCTTTTTGAGGCAGGCCGCATGAAAACATGAAAAGGGCCTTGTTATGTCTGACACCCCTGGTCTAGACAGTAGTTTATGAAACTCACTTAAAGGAATACACCGGAGTGAATTTAAGCATAGCCCTGCTGCATGAGCCTTCCAACAGCAATATATTTCGCATGAAATGAAAGAATTTCGAACAGCATAGACCTAACGCGAACGTGAAACACTTTACATTGAGTCAATGTAACCTCAGATCTTACTTTCGGTTTCCAATAGTCAGGTCCCATTGATTCAGTGTAAAGTGCCTGTTCGCTTCTGCGTTCGCGTTCGGTCCATGCTGTACCAAATTATTTTGTTCCACTCGCTAACTAGCGCATTTTGTAAGCTCTTTCAACAGGGCTATGCTTGAATTCACTCCGGTACATTCCTTTAACAACTGCTGAGTGAGAAATTGAGAAATTGGTGATTCGGTTGTGTCTTTCTTTAGACTTGTCACCATCATTTTTCTCTGGTCTCACATGCAGGCACAGACTTTGGAGTCCTGGGTTCTACACGAGTGTTTGTGGCCCATCCCTCCTGCAGGAAAGGCCTAGACCTCAACAAAGACCAGTCCTATCTTCTGATTGGCCACCGAAAGGATCTCACAAGGGTGGACAAGAGGTGAGGAAGATTCTTCAGTTGTGCCCTGTGATTGTAATGAATGTCCTTGAGAGGGCGCCAGAGTCAACAATATCCATAGCTGTGTAAAACAGTATACACTCGACTAAACACATTCCTACTACTACTACAAATAATAATAGTGTTTAATTTTGACTTAAATCATTATAAATTACTACTACTACTACTACTACTACTAATAATAATAATAATAATGATAATAATGATACTGATAATAATGATTTTTTGTTATTATTTTTCTGACCAGTGTTCAGTATGTTCTTGGCCATCGTACCTGGGTGGAGTTTTGGCCAACTGAGCTGGAGAATGAAGAGAAGTACACAAGTCTTCAGAACTTTGCCCAGGAACTCAGTGAATGGGGGTGCCAATATTAAGGAGATAACTCAAGAGTAGGATGGTCACCATAAAGCTAGCCACAGATTTACGCAATTAGGTTAGACACTCCTAATGACTGTTCTCTTATCAGTTTCAGTTAGAAATATTAATTGTCAATAATGCATTGGTACTCCTTTTTTAAAGAGAGGAAATGTTCTCTGAAGACAATTATTGATTATTAAATACATTGAAAATGCGTTGGTGTAGTTTTTTTTGTCTTTTCTTGTTTTTTTTTTTTTTTGGGGGGGGGGGGGCATTTTTGGGTTCAGTTTGTTTCTGTGTGTATGTGAGTTAGTGTTTTCTATGAATACAGTGTGTGTGTGTGTGTGTGTGTGTGTGTGTGTGTGTGTGTGTGTGTGTGCAGAGAGAGAGAGAGAGAGAGAGAGAGAGAGAGAGAGAAATACAAACCCACCCTCCATACACTACCATCTATTGCTTGCATTCTAGGTTAAACAAACACACTCGAAACCCTTGTGTCCCAGTACTGGTGGTTACTCAACCCCACACACAGGAATGCGGAATGTCTAGGGTTGTTTAAATAACACGGACTTCACAATGCATATTGAGACACATCTCAGTAACTACAAGAGGTTATCACAATGTAAAAGATAGATTACTGTAGCTATACTGTACTACTTGCAATGAATGAATGAATGAATGAATGTCTCCCAAGGCATTAACACTTTTGATTTAGAACAGTATTGGTGCCATTTTTTGATACTATTGACTAAGGTCAACTAACAGGGTTTACTGAAGAGTAAAGTCCAGAGTTGTTGGGAGGCTTTTTTCAAGCTACTGTAGAGGCGACAACAGAATCTCTGGGAGTCGGATGATTAGACGGACAGACAGGCAGAAACATGACGGTGAGGCTGATGGTGTGGGGAATGGCGGTTGCTCTCTGGGTCTCTCTTCCCTCGCTTTCACTCGGCAACCCACTGTGAGTACACACTGCATTGACACACACACACACACACACACACACTTAATTAACAAATATAAGCAATACACATACACTCACACACATACACACACAAACAATACAGACAGGCTAAGACACCACATGCTGTCTCACATCATTATCTATGTGATTAATGTGATTAAAGGTTTAATATTGCATAACAACAGGCAAGATTTGCTTTAAACTTTCTTTGCCTTTCTTTCTCATTTACTAACTCCTGCCCTTTCCACTTTGACCCCTTTCAGCTATGTGATGTCGGCTCCTAATCTGCTTAGAGTGGGCACCCCAGAGAAAGTGTTTGTGGAGGCCCAGGACTATACTGGTACCGATGTTGGTTTTGACGTTATAGTCATGGTGACAGACTACCCGCACAAAACTAGAGAGCTCACTCAGCAGACAGTCCATCTCAGGCAGGACAATAACTATCAAGCGCTGGCAGAGATTTCAGTGAGTAATGGATTTGACAGAAATTTATACTATTTTCCTGTGCAATGGCTCAGGTAATAAAGAGACAGTTTGGAGTAATTCTAACCATAGTCTTATTGTACAACATGACCTAGTGCTGACAGAAGGAAGGAGAATGAAAGGATTTGGAACAACATAGACCAAATAACAAACGAGAGGCTAATAGCAATTGAATGTTGCAGTCGGTAGCAAAAGGGGAAGAGAGCTTCTCATGGCACTCAGTTAGCTTAAACTGCACATCCGTTATTTGGACAAAATTCTTATGTTCTCCCTCCAACCATCACCACTTGGCAAGCTCTTATAGAACTATTGCTTTTACAGTAACATGCTAATCAATGGGGTAATATTTTGTTCAAATTGTTTGGTGACCTGAAAAATGGGTGTTGTCTTTTGTAAGATCCCGAGTGGAAATGACATGTTTGATGAGGACGCCACAGTGAATCAGTATGTCTACCTGCAAGCTCAGTTCCCAGACCACAAGCTGGAGAAAGTGGTGCTGGTGTCTTTCCAGGCTGGGTACATCTTTGTGCAGACAGACAAGACCATATACACACCTTCCAGCACAGGTAAGACAAGATAATATACACACATTCAAACACAGGTGAGATCATAATAGAGTCTTCTTGACTGTATGTATTTCTATTTTTAAACATATTATGAACTCATATGATTAACGTCCCTTAAGGCAGACGCACACAGGACATGGTGCGGCAGTGAGCGGCTATGAAATGTTCTGATATTTTCATTCACTGAGCTGCCATCAAAAAGTAAGAAAATGACAATTTAGCACTATTTTAAGATCTGACAAACACAGTAACACATCGTTTTGATACTATTAACGACGATGACTCTGTGAACCTTATGCAGGTTTTAATTCCTGTTCATCAGCCAAATATGAGCTAGGTTATCTAATGTATTGCATTATCTAGTTTTGTTTAGCAATGGCAACGATTGGTAAGGGAAGAAAAATACTGTTTAAAACAAAATGTGTTAACTTCAGACCAGTGGTCAGAAATATCATGTATAAACATATTTGTTAGAAAACCAAGCCATTTCTATGGGCTTGACACCCAGGCTTTAGAAAAGTTCTCTAAACCTCTGCAATGGCTGTGTGCAAAGCTGATGTTTTCAGTGGCTGCCACTCCGTTATAAACAATGGAGGTCTCTTTTTTTCTTTTGGCCGCACCACTTACACACCTGGTGTCAACTGATTGTAGTTTAGATTTGTATTGACTGACTATGCATGTATAGTAAAAAGGGCTGCATTCTTCTTGTCTTAAGAGCACTCAAAGTACTTCACATTTACCCATACACACACACACACACACACACACACACACACACACACACACACACACACTCACATTCATGAGGCTGGAAGATACCTGGGGTCCATTTTCCAAAATCATAGGTGCTGGTTGCAATGCCAGACAATAAATGGTCAGCAACTAAATGGACATTTGCTCAGTATCTTGCTCAAGAGGGGCTAGGAACAGGGTTTGATCTTGCAATCCAACGGGGGCACCGCTCAATGGTGTTTTTTGCCCCCAACGGCGCCTTCCAGGCAACACAGCCTAAAAGGCACTACCTTTACCCTATTCCTAACCCTAACCCCCTCAACCCTCATCCTAACCCCAAACTAAGGGGAGTAGTGCCTTGAAGGCAGCACTGTCTGGAAGGCACCGCTGAGGGCAAAAAATACCAAAGACCGGCACCTTTGCCACCTGTCACCATCACCCCAGAACATTTGCCTTCAATTCTTCGTCCAAGCTTAGTTGAGGCATTTGACCAAAATTCCTCATAAACTGTCTTTGATCAAACCTCTAAGGAGAATAAAATTTAAAATGTAAAAAATGCAGAAATGCTTCATGCATGCTTTTGTATGTGTTTCAGTCCTTTACAGAATCTACGCCCTGAGCCTTTCATTGAAGCCTTCAGAACAACAAATCACAGTAGATATTTTGGTGAGAGAATCTTCTTTCAGGTCAACCCAGAGCCGGTTCTAGGCATAGACGAACTAAGCGATTGCCTAGAGCACCAAATATCAGGGGGGCATCAAAATACATTTATTATTATTTTCTTTAGTTTTTCACTGGTATTTTGAGAAAAAAACTCAAATCTGGCTTATGGCAACGGCAAGGCTAGAACCGGCCCTGGGTCAACCAGGACTGTTAGGACAGTCACTTCCAGGAAATTTTTAACATAAGTCAGTGTTTTCTTTTTTTTAAATGTTCGCTGATGCTTTTCACCAAAATCATCTTTAGATAAACAGATCCTCAAATTACACTGATCTAAGTTTTTTTTAATGTTTTTTTCCCCTCAGGATCCAGATGGAATGGTGGTACATCGGGAAGTTGTAGACCCACAAAAAGGCATATACTCTGGAGAGTATAAAATTCCTGACTTCAGCAGGTCTAAAGTCGTTCCATTTTACTGTAATATCTGACCTCAGAGTGGGCATATTACAACAAACATTTTTATTTTTGCTTATTTTTACACTTAATCAGTGAGACAACCTTGAGAATACAATTGGTTTCATAAGCATAATTTTGCACATTGTACATTTTCATGGAAACACTAATGTTTCTAATAAGCAATATATATACTGTATGTTGTGTGAAAAAATAATGTAGGCCTAATTATTAAGAACTTATGGATTAGTGTCAAAAATACATGAAAGAACTGTTCACTTTATTCTTCCAAACATAACTATCAATATATCCGTTGTTAGCACTGGGACATGGAAAATCGTATCACGATTCAAGGACACACCCCAAAGCAACTTCTCCAGTGACTTTGAGGTGAAACACTATGGTGAGTTTGCTAATGATTGCCTTGATGCTAATTCATTTAAATAATGGTTGGATTACTGTAGAACTGGTACCACTATGAGTTATATTTCAAGTTGAAGTTTCTTTGCAAACTATTTGTGTCTCCGCTGAAGCCACGAAACGTTAACAAATTAAATGTAAACAAATTAAATGTATATTTCCCTTGAGGACGAATCAGAGACCTCCGCTGCGCGTCGGTCTCCGGTTCTTCCTCTCGGGAAATATATTTCTATAATGACCGGCGGACAATACATTATCCCTTACTTAATCATTGTTTCCAACTTAAGTGAATTGACAATTTACTGTAATTATTCTGTCCACAGTCTTACCCAGAATTGCGGTCACTTTAACACCACAAAAGCCTTACTTTTACATGGATGATGAGGAGCTGATAGTGAATATTAGTGCCAGGTATGTATGTTTTTTTTATTCTGCATCATCTCTAGATTTAAGATGTACCACAAATTACAGAACAACGCTGAAGTTAATTGAATTGAATGTAAAATACAACTCCAGTAAGGAAAATGGCTTCACTACTGAAGACTGAACAAAACTAAAACCAAATCATGCATGGGCTTTGAGAGAATTGTGTTGCTTATTTTGATGAGAATCTAGGATGATGGTGTAAAAAAAAGGAATTAAGAAATCCACAATTCTGTTTCAATCTGTGTTTATGCATGCATGTGGTGTGTGTGTGTGTGTGTGTGTGTGTGTGTGTGTGTGTGTGTGTGTGTGTGTGTGTGTGTGCATCCTAGATACTTGGATAGGATGGAGGTGACTGGAATTGGATTTGTGATGTTTGCCGTCAAGATTATGGGATCAGACAAGTTGGAATTGGGCTCAACACAGAGAGTAGAGGTCAGCTGAACGGCACCACTCACTCACACACTCGCACGCACACACACACACACACACACACACACACACACACACACACACACACACACACACACACACACAGGCACGCTCACACAAACACACCATCATGCATGGATGCATCCACCACTAAACTACTGTATACAAACTGACTGCACTATAACGGTCACAATCCCTAATTGAGCCAGTGGCATGCTGTGTTCATCTGTTAGATTAATAAGGGGAAAGGACATGCTGTGCTGACAAAGGAACACCTGCAGCACATGATTCCCAAGTCCATGGACATCCTGCAACTGACTGGGGTCTCTTTACATGTGAATGTTACTGTGTGGACATCCACAGGTGGGAAATGAAAATAAAAAACATGCCTTCTTCTCCTTGAGAGAGTTGTTGAAATGTGTGTGTGTGTGTGTGTGTGTGTGTGTGTGTGTGTGTGTGTGTGTGTGTGTGTGTGTGTGTGTGTGTGTGGTCGTGTGTGTTCATAATGTTTCCTGTAATGCCATGACATTGGCTTCATTCCTCCATCTTCAAAGTTTGAGAAATCCCAGGCTAATGGCAACAGTGTTTGCTACTTTAACTTCACCCAGGCTATGAAATGGTGGAGGCCAGCAGCAGTGGCATTCCAGTTGTCAGCTCTCCATACGTCATTCACTTCAAAAGGACTCAGAAATATTTCAAGCCAGGAATACCGTTCACATGTTTGGTAGGAAGGAATTAGGGATGAGTTTCGATTTTTTTTTTTTTTTTGCTGTCTGATGAATTCATCCTATTTGTACTTTAACATTTTTAACAGCATGTTGTTGTTAAGTGACTAGAGAAGAGAATCATCTTGTAACATTTATCTTAATATTTGTTAACAATTTAAATATTTACTCTATAACAGCCTATTTCTTGCCCTGCAGGTTTCTGTGACCAATCATGATGGTTTGCCAGTAGGGGGCATCCCAGTAGAGATGACAGACAGGAAGTCGCAGACCATCAGTGGCATCACAGAGAGCAATGGGCTGGTGAAGCTCACAGTCGATACCGATACTGAAGACTCACTGCTGCTGATCAGTGTAAGCAACCACATTTCAGTGTCATCCCTATGTTCCCCATGTCCAATATGATCATGCATCTTTGGCTGCTGGTGAGAGAATTTGAAACAGCAATCAGGCATTTGTAGCATGACATAGCCCGCCCATAATACTACTGTTCATCAGTATTCATGGTCTGGAGGTGCTTTAACCTGACGCCATTATAGGACGGGGGGACGGGGGGTGGGTATTCAGTTCTGGTTTGAAACGTTTGGATAGCTCGTCTAATCAGTGTCGCTTTTTGGTCGGTTGTCTCTCTACCGATGTAAACACGCCCCAGAAGACTGTCCCCAGACCATGGATATGGATGAACAGTAGTATTATGGGCGGGCTATGTCAGGCTAAGGCGTTTGCAAGGATTAGACCAAAGCGCTGTTGGAGGGCTAGTTCTAAACTGCCTGCCAGCAGCAATACATGCATGAGAATAATGCAGTACATTGTACGGACCTGAGGAGCATACAGTAGACACATTTTTGTAAACTGGAGTGCCCTTCTAAAAATCATTTCATGGTTGTCCGAATACTGATCCTTATACATTTTATTATTATTATTACCATGTGATGTTTTTTGGCTTTTGCCCTTCTGTCTTAATCTCATACCACAGTAGTTGTTTATTTATGTTATTGTTTCTATGTTTTGTTTTCGTTAAATTTAATTACAGGCAACAACCAAGGCCCCTGATCTCGCTGATGTTCACCAGGCTAAACAGAATATAACAGCGTTTCCGTATCAGACTCAGGGAGGCTCAAGGAACTACCTCCACATTGATGTGGATGCAGCAGAGTTGACCATTGGGGATGAGCTGAAGGTTGACCTAATCTTGGAGGGTGATCTTGAAGACGAGTTTAGTGACCTCACATGCCTAGTGAGTGTCCTCATTTTCCTTTGTATTCTAAACTGTGTGTCTGTGTTTTGCTAACCATCAGCTTTTTACCTTCTGCTCTAAAGACTGTAAATTAATGACATCATAACTGTTTTCATTAGATCTTGAGCAAAGGGCAGTTTGTGAAGGCAGAGAGGTTGAACAGAGAAAGACAGAAAGTAATATCCATGAAATTACCAGTGACCATGGACATGGTCCCCTCCTTCCGTATTGTGGCGTACTACCATGTGGGCTTATCTGAGGTGGTGTCTGACTCAGTCTGGGTGGATGTGAAGGACCCTTGCATGGGAACGGTAAAGTGTGTTTTTATTTATTTATTTATTTATTTATTCATTTATTCATTTATTTATTCAACCATTATTTATCCAGGGACAGAATCATTTCTATACAAATGCTGTTTAAATAATTTGGTTATAGTGATCAAGAAATCCGCATATAGTGTACATTTTTGATAATTTCATGAAATGACAAAACAACGTAAAACTATGTGCCTTCCATATATTTTTTTTACGAAGTGACCGTTGTCCCATCCAGAACTGAGATGAGGAATGCGGTTCACGTTTTAAAGACTGGTCTCCTGCGTGTTGGTTTCAAAAACGTTGAACTTCTGTATTGTTTTGAAATAGAAGTTAACTTGGTGTTGGACAAAACTCTGATCCAGGGGTTCATGGATAAATTTGTGAAGTGATTTCTTAATGAACAATAGAGAAGGGTGTTTTTTATGGTAACCCTAGGTTCTATCAGATTATACAATTACGCTCTATCTATTAACTATCTTTGGTTTGTCCTGTGAGTACTATCTACTCCATTCTGTATTGTCTTTATCTTTCTAGGTGAAAGTGGAGACATCTCAGCACATGTACGCCCCTCGTCAGAACTTTAATCTGAAGATCACTGGAGACCCTGGAGCCAGAGTGGGCCTGGTTGCCGTGGATAAGGGAGTCTACGTCCTCAACAACAAACATAGACTCACCCAGACTAAGGTGAAGACATTTGGTCACCACAGTGAATGGAAAATCAGTATCTGTGTATAATCCTTAGGGGGCCATAATGGGGCTGCTCGGTGGCCAGAGATCAAAGAAGGTAGCAATACAAATGCATATAATTATACACATTGTACACTTCACATTTGTTGGAAATGTTGACAAGTATCTGTCTGTCTCTCTCTCTCTGTGTCTGTCTGTCTGTACATCTGTATATCTATCTATCTCTCTGTCTGTCTGTCTGTCTGTCTGTCTGTCTGTCTATCTATCTATCTATCTATCTATCTATCTATCTATCTATCTATCTATCTATCTATCTATCTATCTCCTCGTCTTTCTGTATCAGTTTATATATGAGTGTGTAAAGTAAATGTGCTCCCATCATAGATTTGGAACACTATTGGCAAATATGACACTGGCTGCACTACTGGCAGTGGTCAGGATAATATGGGAGTTTTCTCTGATGCTGGACTGTTGTTCCAAACCGACTCTGCTGGAGAGACTGACACACGGACAAGTCGGTACTAGTTGCAGCACCTGAGTTATGTGATACAGTACATGATTAAATAAGTTGCCACAGACAAATAAATGTATAAGAAATATATAGGAATCATGTATATCCTTGCCCACAGGAAGTCACTGTCCCTCTTCTGAAAGAAGAAAACGTTCACTGGAAGATGAGGAAGAAGGTGAGCCTTCATATTAATTAACAGTAATTTATCGGACTTAGCACATAAGCACACGCACACATACATCCACAAACACACACACTAACACACGCACGCACACACACACACACACAGGGTCGGTTCTAGGTATAGAAAACTAAGCGATCGCCAAGTATCAGGTAGGCATCACAATACTTATAATCACAATATTTATGATTTTTTTTCTTCAGTTTTTCTCATGAATATCTAGAAAAGAATTCAAAACTCAAATCTGGCTTACAGAAGTGAAAAGGCTGGAACCGGCCCTACACACATGTATGCGCACAAGAACATTTAGGAACACAGAAACACACACACATGCACACAGACACAAACACGTAAACAGACAGAGAGGAAGCAAGTAATAAATATGACTATATATTATTTACTATAATGCTAAATACTGTCTGCACTGCCATATTATTTACATTGCCTAACACTCTGTCTGTAGATGATTTCAAGTGGATTTTTGAAGATTACATAGTTTCACGTTCACGTTTCCAAGAGAGCTTTCTTTGGCATGAAGTGCAGCTCCCTACATGTAGTGTGTGGGACAAACATTGGTAAGTGAACCTGAATTCAAAATTCAGAAGAGGAACTATGCAAGACCTAGTCTGACACGCCAGACTATAACATGAATGTATAGTCTGGAGACGAGTGATAGACCCCCGGGTAAAACTGCTAAAACTAATCAGCTCAATTAGCAACTAACAACCGATTCAAACAAGGCTAAGCCCAACCAATAACTCCCTGTCCAGATATAACGTGGTGACTAGCTAAACACTACAATGTCTGAATACAACCAACAGCGTAAACAGCTCAGAAACAACTCAGACGCAATCAAGGTCTGAGCTATGGCTCGTCACTAGACGGACACGCAGAGCAAATTCAATTTGCTACCGCTAGAGTGCGTCTAGAGTTCTAGGCTATGCAAAACTATAGCCTTTAGTTTCGGTTTGTGCTCACATTTTTTGTGCTCACATTTTTTTTGCCACAGAGCTCCCCTATGCAGGCGTCCGTTTCCCTAAGGCTTCTCAAAAGCATTGCTGACAAGTTAATACCTTTGTTGGTTGCAATGCAATTGCCCATTAACAACCAAGTTAGCATATTATGCCTGCATATTATGCCAAGCTAGCATATTATGCCTTGGAAAACAGACCCAAGCACAGACTGTTACGTGCCTTAGTGTTCTGAGTTTGTGCTCCCATCTTTACCAATAGAACCCCCCCTACAGCTCCACACAATGTGCCACCAGTCCACTGCCTGAACCTTGTCCACAGAGGATCTTGAGCAAGGTGAAACAACCATCAATTGACACGTGTTTTAGGCCCATCACAATGACTCTTAACCTGATAAATGAAGGTAAATTAAGCTAAAATAATTTCACCATGTTTGAGCATTACAAGCAGTCCTTTTATCCTATCCAAGGATGACCTTGAAAAATTGCTTATAGATGATTTATTGCCTGGTCCTTCAGAAAAAAGAAACAAAAATTTGAATTCAGTTGTGAATTGTCCCAGTACACGCAGTGTCCAAAAATTTCATCCAAATCCGTGCAGTACTTTTTACTGCACAAAGACCGACAGACAGATAGACAGACACACAAACACAGACAAAAACATAACTTCCTTCATGGAGGTAACAACAATAACAGATAGATAAGGTCTTCACAAAAAAAAGGTGTCAAGGTTTTATTTTGTAATTGTTGTTGTAGCTCCAGTGTGTCTATTGGTCAACGAGGAGCCGTAACTGATGCCATCACCAGCTGGGCCATCACAGCCATCAGCCTCTCTGAGGCCAGGGGTGAGCGTTAGTCCTGCATTAACACGTACATGCTGTGCAATGCTCTGCTTATGTGTCCAATCAATGAATGAACCAATGAACTCAACACAACATACACAAATACTAGCATTTCATACACAGTGAGGATTTTGTAAACATAGGGAAATAAATCTGAAAAATCCACTGCTGTTCAGACCATGTATCTTTGTATCCATCTTTGTATCCATCTTTCTCTCTCTCTTTCTCTCTCTATCTATATATCTATTGACAGTACGTATTTAATTATTTTCATAACACACTGTGACTCTCTTGTGGTCAATCCTTTATTCAATCTGTCTTTGTAGGTATTTGTGTAGCTACTGCTCTGGACATTGGCAGTACTAAGGGCTTTTCACTGACCCTGAAGGTGCCTGGCTATTCCAAATGCAACGAGCAGCTGGAGATCCTAGCTATTCTCAGCAACTTTATTGACGCTGACAGGAAGGTGATTTCCAATTTAGATACAACTTTGGAGTGGTAGTTTCCAGTTTAATCAGCAGGCAAAAATGATATGTGGTTTTTGTTATTATTTTATCCACTAATGTACAATTATTATATCCTGGGCCTGCTTGGAATTTTGCAATCAAGTCAGTATGGCCAAGGAGGCAATTTCCTCAACTCTCGAGTCCAGAAAAATCAGGACCCAATGAGAAACGAGCAGGATGAAGGAGGCAAGCTTACTGTGACAGTGGTCTTTCCCATAACATCGATAGAAGTTTGATAGCATTTGATAGACATTTAGATTCATCCCGCCCGGAATTCCTGGAAAATGCTAGCTTTGCCAGACCACAGTTCATTCTGGACGACGTGGTGCAAGCCAGGCTACAATTATTAATGTAATGGGTGTGGAAATATACTTGCAATGTAAGTATCATTAACTGAAGAGGTGTGGTGGGGATTTTTGTTTGTCGGTTATGCAATACAGTGTTACAAAAAAATGTCTAATTTTTAAATCAATTTCAGGTCAGACTGGACAATCTAAATCTGGTAGTGATTCCTGTGATACTACTTACAGTACCTGTTGCTTGCAGTGGCCTTAGAATCTAGATAATTATATGTATATATGACCGCATTTTATTGATAACTATGTCTGAAAATACAGCTCTTTCAGTTAAAAGAAAATACAAAAAAAAGACAAAGCACAAAAACAAATAAGACCAGTGATCCACTTCTGTCACCCAGGTCCACTTGAAGTTAGTTGAAAAGAGAGGGATCTGCAGCATGGCCACGGATAAGGGTGGCTATCGCACCACAGTGGAGCTGAAAGCCAGAAGCACAAGTGCTGTGCCTTTTGTCATTGTGCCCCTGGAGTCAGGAGAGCACACCGTTGAGGTGATGGCTGTGTCAGGCATCCACAGCTACACTGATGGAGTAAAAAGAAACATTATTGTGCAGGTAAAAACACAACAACAACATACTGTATATATAAAGGGTAATGAACTAGCCTTATATGATAATTGATATAAGTTGGTATGATTATTCATACATTTAGTACTTTGTATGCTACTTTCCACTGTCATCATAACGATTTTTGAAAAGTGATACTTACTTATGAAAACTTTATAACCCTTTATAAATGTATTTGTCATCCTTTATATAGCGAGAGTTTTAAGTAAAGTGTTAGCTTTCTTTGATTCTGTTAGCCAGCTGGTGTTCTGAGAAAGAGTGTTTTGAACTTGGAGCTGAATCCCATCAACTCTGGTAAATGCATCACCACACAAATACATAAAAAAGTTCTTGATTGTGTCCAATAGTTTTCTGTTTTCTGATGCTGTTGTGTATTCCCATTTCTTTCTATTTACAATATCAGGAGGATTCATGACATCTGTGATCGGCCCAGAACAGACAGCTGTTTATGATAAGATACCCAATGCGCCTGTTCATCATTTGATAACTGTTGAAGGTTTGTTATAAAAGCCACTTTTACAGTGTTTCTAGGTGGTGTGTGTGTGTGTGTGTGTGTGTGTGTGTGTGTGTGTGTGTGTGTGTGTGTGTGTGTGTGTGTTCAGCACTGTATCCTATGTATACATTATGTGCATTTATCCTTTAGATTTTGGGTCTGTGTGTGTATATATTTGTGCGTGTGAGTGTGCATGTGTATGCATGTGTGTGTGTGTGTGTGTCTGTGCGTGCGCGCATGTCCACATGTTGTGTGTATGTGTATGTATGAGCACATATATAGTATGTGTACCTTATGTGCATTTATCCATTAGACTTTTGGGTCTGTGTGTGTGTGTATATTTGTATGTGTGTGTGTGTGTGTGTGTGTGTGTGTGTGTGTGTGTGTGTGTGCGCGGGCACGCATGTTCACATGTTGTATGTGAGCACATTTGTGTGTGTGTATTTGGTTGAGCAGCCCAGAATCTTCTGCCTCATCTGGAGGAACCTCTCAGTGGGGAGTCTATGGGCTCTCTCCTGGAACAGACTGCCCCAGGTGGAGGAGAGCAGGACCTGGTCACCCTGACCACGCCCCTCATTGTGACTCACTACATGGACCGGACCAATCAGTGGCTGAAGGGAAAGTCAAAAGCACTGAGAGCCATCAGATCAGGTAAAGAAATCTACTCACTTGTCGTGTGTGCGTGTGTTTGTGTGTGTGTGTGTGTGTGTGTGTGTGTGTGTGTGTGTGTGTGTGTGTGTATGGCTAGTGTTATCCTAGTTTTAGTGTAGTTTTTATTTTTGTTTCCTTTGTCTTATTCCTTTTGTCTTATTCCTATTTTTGAGATGTCAGCCAACATTCAAACGTATTCGGTTGTTTTATTGTGTATTGTATTTTCTTCTGTTTCTGACACATTTAAATTAGATTTTTTTTTTGTATAATGTTGAAATTTGATCTGCCATTTAATCAATAATCCTCAGGGTTTCAGAAATTACTCGCATATGGGAAACTAGATGGGTCCTACAGAGTTTATAGAACTGCACAAAGTAGCACTTGGTAAGAAACACACACACACACACACACACACACACACACACAGTATATGAGTATGTATTCATCTCATGATGAACTGGATCTTACATAAAAAGGCCCACAGAAAATAAACAGTAAAACAAATATTTTATGTACTGTATATTACTTTCTGTAGGCCTAATCAATATCTTAGATATTAATTGTACAATTAATTGTACAACATGTATATTAATGGTTTAATTTACTCACATAGGCTGACCGCTTATGTGGCTAAAGTGTTCTCCATGGCTCGTGGCATGGTCAGCATCAATGGGAGTGTGATCTGCAACGCCCTCTTGTGGCTAGCCACAAACAGACAGAATCCAGATGGAAGCTTTCGAGAGACATCTCCAGTTCCATACACTGTTTCTGTCACTGTAAGTATTGAGGAAGGAGTCTATTACTCTCTAGGTCATTTAAAAAGAGTTTGCTTAGCTCCTTTCACAGGGATTGAGATTAGTTTTATTTTTGTTGTTTTTAATCGTTGAAACATTTTATGTATCTTTACATATTTCCATTTATGAATCCTCTGTCATCGATAGGATCTATTCGCTCATAATTTGGTTATTGCCTCATGATTATGACATTGATTTGCCAGTGATTTCATGTTTTGTCCATCCTTATTAGAAATGAATGTAGCATTTAATCAATCATGTAAGTATGATGTAATATAAAATTTTTCTTCATGTTGACATTCACAGGGCAATGTGTATGGCAGAGACCAGGATGCATCCCTGACAGCGTTTGTGCTCATTGCTATGCAGGAGAGTCACACATCTGTCTGCACTGAGAAGGTGACTACAGTAGTGCAATGAATACCTAAAGAAAACTCAGTATCTTTGACTATATTTTCTAGAAACTTTCTACAAGCGGCCAAACCGCACTACTCACAACCTAAACCTCTCTCTCTCTCTCTCTCTCTCTCTCTCTCTCTCTCTCTCTCTCTCTCTCTCTTCATGTGTCCCTCTCACTCCATTTTCTTATTCCTCTACCCAGAGGATTTCCAATAGTATAGCTCGAGGCATGCGCTACCTGGGCCTTAGGGTTCATACTCTCAGAAACCCCTATGCCGTTACCATGGTGTCCTATGCCCTGGCCAACGCTGGCCTGTTGAGACAGGATATTCTCCACGCTCATGCATCAGCAGGTGAGTGACAGACCTGTGAGCTTCCATCGCTGCCATACTCCAAAGATCCTAAAGATGTCATTATAACAAACAAACAAGCTAACAAATACACTAAATACTGTACACAAAATCACTAAAATTCAGGTAAAGTGCCAGCTGTGTTGTTGACATCCTCCATAGGCCTATATTAAGGCCAAAATGATGGCATCACGAAAAACTCATTATGGCAGAAATAAAATCCTTCTTACCTCAGAAAAAAGTCTCTTTTATTCAGAAGGCCCTTCAAGAAAGACAACTATTAAGAAGTAACAAAGGCTTTACATAAGCTGAAGCTTCAGCCCTAACCCTGTGGCCATGGTTGTCATTGACCAATGACCAATAAACTCATTCATTCATTCATTCATTCATTCATTCATTCAAACATGCTCGTCCATATTTTTATGTCATTTTTCAGATGGTTCCAACTGGCCAGTCCCTGTCAGCCATCTGTTTTCACTGGAAGCCACAGCCTATGCCCTGCTGGCCCTGGTGAAAATCAAGGAGTTTGAGAAGACACAACCCATTGTGAAATGGCTGAAGTCACAGCAGAAACCTGGAGGAAGCTATGGATCCACGCAGGTATAATGAGTGGATCCATAGATATACTGTGCAACATTTTTGGTACATTTCAAACAACACTAAATCAGTATAAAACGACATAAAATGAAAAGACAATGTGTGATACATACACAAACACACACATAGATACATGAAATTAAAGGGATTATAGGTATGAGACTGGTTGAATTTTGTCCGAATAGTGAAACGCTAACCGATGAGAGCATAAAAGTTTCGTTTTCATATGCCTGCATCTATTATAGTATCTGCAAGTTAGCTTATACAGTCTACGTTGTACCAAGTGCTGCTCTTCTGAGAGCTAATTACAGGTTTTGGTACCATCAAAGAACAGGGATATGGAATGACTCTAGCCTGACATACTGTAGCCCAACCATAATACTGCTGTTCATCCGTACTCATGGTCTAGAGGTTCTTTAACCTGACGCGATTATAGGGTGGGGCGGAGGGCATTCAGTTCTGGTTTGAAACGATTGGACAGCTTGTCTAATCAGCTTCGCTTATGGGCCGGTTGCCTCTCTACCGATGTAAACCCGCCCCAGAAGACCGTCCCCAGACCATGAATATGGATGAACATTCGTATTATGGGCGGGCTATGTCAGGCTAGAATGACTCTGGATGGACTCCGGATTTTTCCTTTAAGTGACTCTGCCTCATACTGTATGTATAGGCCACCTTCATGGTGTACCAGGCTCTGGCAGAGTACACAGTCCAGAGCAGGCAGCAGAGGATGGACACCTCCCTAGAAGTCACTCTCAACATGGCCGACCGGACAAAACCCATTATCTGGACCTTCACAAGAGCAAGCACTCTCATGCAACGCTTCGTCAAGGTAACCATTTAGTAACATGTGCTAACATTCTAAGACCCGCTAGCTGATTTGATTTGGTTCACTTTATACACAGTTTGTAACCACTTCTTTAAAACACTTTCATTCAATGTGTCAGTAGTGACTCTCAATCAATGTTGTGTACAGTTTACACTTGACCAAAATGTGACAGTGTCAGCCAGAGGAAATGGACGAGGATCTCTTTCTGTGAGTATTACTGTATTAGATATTGTGTTGCATTTACTGGGGGGAGGGACAAATGCCAGTTGAGTTTGATTGACATATAATCATTGAATGGTGTTGTAATTTTTCTTTTTTTTCATTTTGTTTGATTGACTAACGTTTTTATTTTAGTATTAGACCACTTAATTAATTTTGTGCTAATAGTAAATAATTAATAATATAATAATAGTAATTAATTGAATTAATTGATGAATTTCTTAGTCATTTAATTGCCTTACATTTATTTGGGAGGATGTTGACAAGCTCATGGGATGGTTTCTCTATTTTCATCAGTTGACAACAAGCTACTATTCTGTGCCAAGTCATCAAGAAGAGGCATGCCACAAGTTTAAACTAAATTTGTCTTTACAAAAACTGCAAAGTAATGTATTATTATTATTATTATTATTATTATATACTTTATATAATAAAACATTGACACAGCCATTGATTTCAGTCTTATTTGTGCCCCACTAGCTTCGCCTAATGGAACATCAGACAACCATTTACTCACTATTGATGTCTCGTATGTATTGAGAATTATTTTACTTTATTTCTGTTGATGTTTGTTTGTTTGATATTTGTGTTGTTGTTGTATGCAAAACTTTAATGATGATACCATGATGTTGAGAAAATAAATAATAATTTATTCATTATAATAATAATGAAGACATTGCAAACAGATACACTGAGGTTATAGTTAAACTTGCTACTTTTAATAAATAACATCTTTAATTACGCTAATGGTGAGTTTCAAGTTTTTGTGAAACTTAAAAAGAGAATTTCTGGTTTCTCTTATCAGATATGTGTCCAAAGACAGTGGTTCCACCACAGCCATCTTGAATATTGGGATTCTGACAGGATATGTTGCGGAGACAGAAGACTTGAGAAAGGTGAGGGAATAAAAAAATCACACAACAACTAATTATTACTGAAATTACCTTGTAGGCCCAAAAGCTTGATGGCTTACTGCAATCAGTTCACGTCATAGGTGGGAACTGTATGGCTAGCATGGTGTGAGGTAACACAAGTAATGTCATCGCCTCACAAAAGGCTTTTACAGGCTTATGTCCAGCAGTACAGCTTTAACATGTGTATGCCCAAGACAAAGTTTACATTTATGTCAAGTAAAGCTTTTACATGTGTATGTCCTGTGCAGTTGTCCATGGGAAAGACATGGAAGATGGAAGATAGGTCTCCTGCAGAGGGCAACATTGTTATGTATCTTAATGAGGTAACTATTAAATTATATTATATTATATATGTTCTGATATATATTATATATCAATTATATTCTATTCATAGTAGACAATACAGTCCCTGCAAAGACAATATAGCTTTGAACGTATATATGAATTTTGCGTTACCATTATTTTGTGTGTGTGAAGTAACTTAGCATAGCTACTAGCTTTCTGTGCTGGTGTCTCAGGGTTTCGTGCAGACAAAAGTGCTGCAACCAAACAATAATTGGCCTGTAAAATTCCTCTTTCACCGTGTTGTGTGACAAAAAACTGTTTATATGTTCTTCGCTGACAGATGTATGATCAGAGGCCAGAGAGGATCACGGTGCCATTACGCAGAGTGGTCAAAGTGGGCCTGCTGCAGCCTGCCAGTGTGTCAGTGCGTGATTACAACTCACAGGGTCAGTTTGAGGTCTCTCATACACACACAACTAGCAGAATTGTTTAAAAAAATTTCTAAAAATTCTGACTAGAGTTGCCTATGCTACCATATCCCTGAGCAGAATGTAACATTGTATATATGTTATATATTTTATATGTATGTCTTGTTTTAGAGGAGGAGTGTCTGAAGTTCTACCATCCAGAGAAGACAGGGGGCGCTCTTGGCTTGATTTGCCAGCAGCATGTCTGCAAGTGTGCAGCAGGTACATCTATGTACGAATACAAAAACATTGATCAAATATTTGATAATAACAGTTAATTATTATTTTCATTTAATTCAATTTGAGGACCCTTGAGTAACAGGGGCTCCCTTCTATGTATTTTAACCAATAAAGAGGGGTATTGCTCTTGATGCACTAATCACTGGATGGTGACTACCACTATTGTAAAACATTTAGGACACCAACTGCTTGCCAAGGTGAAGGAACGTACAGTTAAGTAGGTACCCTACTTTTTCTTCCCCACAGAAAGCTGTGGTGTTCAGGTGAAAGTAACAGAGAATGTGTCTCGACATGACGTGGCCTGCAAGATGTTTCGAGATTATGGTAAACATGTAGTTCCAATATTGGTGTGTGTGTGTGTGTGTGTGTGTGTGTGTGTGTGTGTGTGTGTGTGTGTGTGTGTGTGTGTGTGTGTGTGTGTGTGTGTGTGTGTGTGTGTGTGTTTGTGTGAAAGCAGGACAGGTTCCCGTTATTCCTCGCATGATTTGAAAGGCCAGAATTAACTAAATTTTGTCTAGCATTTATTTTTAATCATACTCGACATGCACCAGTGAGTTTACATACAGTGAAAACAATTCACCATGCAAGATATAAGATATCAAGTAACAAGTATTTGAAGATAATTGTAGTCATGACAATGGCAACTACATGGAAGTTTTGTAAGGTTATTTCCACAAACATTCCGGCATCATAGTACTTCACCTCATTGATTTTAGTGATACTGTATTTGACATTGAGGAATAGCAAAACAAGCATGTGAAGAACTGTGTATTTGCAACCCAGTGTATTTATTGTACAATGTATTTAAACAGTGATGTGTTATTCTGTGGTTCATTTAGTTTACAAAGTCACTGTGGAGGAGGTTCATCTGTCAAGCTGGATGGACGTCTATCACTTGAAAGTGAAAGAGCTGGTCAAACAAGGTGAGGAGAAGGTGGACCCCTGACACATCTTTAGACAAGGGTGATAATAATTAATATATTAGATGTCCCTCTGCACAGCCTTCTCCAGGTGCTGGCAACATGCAGCTTCTCATCAGGTAATCCAAAAAGTATAGAATCACCGCACACTGGAACTGAGTTTTGCTGATTTATTTGTGTCTTCACCTAAAGGGTGATAATAATCTTGCCCAAAAAGCCCCAACGATGTGAAGGCGTCAAAAAAGGATAAAATGGGTTAATGCTCAAAATTCAATTTAGACATGACAGGACTATAGTTTAACTCCAGAGCCTCCATCAGAGTTGAGGTATGCTGAGGTGTAGCCTGTTTGTTGCTGAACTGAATTCCAAGCATGCAGATGCAGTGTACTTACTATGTAGGTTACTTACAGTACTTTTAATCAACTGTATGGTCTTGCAGGCACAGACAGTGTTATGGAGGGTGACACTCGTCAATTCCTATCGCTCCCTCAGTGTAGGGAAGGATTGAATCTAATAGAAGGAAAAACATACCTGATCATTGGCCGTCCGCAAGACCTGATGGAAGTGAATGACAGGTATGCCAACTTGGCTTTGTTGAAATCGTATTTTTAAATTGTTATTTATTTATTTATTTTATTTATTTATTTTTGGCTACTTGACTCACTATTATCTTGGTCACTCTTCACATTTCTGCTCAAGCCCTCAGCAACTAGCTCAGGCAGCAGTTAGTGAGTTCTGTGAGTGTGTGGGACTTTAGGCAGAAGGAATAATGTAATTTCACTGTGGAGATTATTGTAACCATCTTTTCCACATTGGTGATACTAGATTAATCCAGTTTCATTTAATGACACTTTTATGCAGTGGATAATCACATCCAAAACCAAACTGGGTAGAGTCAGGTTGAATTGAGACTACACAATTCAGTGGCAAACTGACTATAGATCAATACAACAGAGAAGAGGATACTACATGACTCCTTTGTCATCCATGCTGGACACGGTCTTTGTCATCTTGGTGTTTACTTACTGAATGTCAACAACAATAATCCCCCTCGTCAATAAAATGACTTTCCGCAGCTTGGAAGTACACTAGCTTTCTGCCATCGAAGTAACATCAATAATTGTTACTTCGATGGCAGAAAGTGTATTTATTGTAATTATTGTGTAAGGTGTAATTATTAGTGTAATTATTAACAACATAATAGGAACAATTAAGTTTATATATTTATATATTTATATATATAAACTTTAGGCAACTTGAGCATACAGTCAAGGAGAAAAATTAAGTTAATAACCTTTTATTTATGTCTGGGAATAATATTAAAATGCTATCTGTCTTCCTCCACAGGTACCAATATGTCCTTAGCCAGCACACCTGGATTGAGTACTGGCCAACAGAGAATGAGGGGAAAAACCCTAAGCTGAATTCAACATACTGTGCCATTGGAAAATTCGCTGAAAAACTTAAAGAAATTGGATGTCAGTGGTAACAATTTTGATACATGTATATTTTGTCCCAGGATAAATAATGTTAATAACATGTCAACTTCAAAATTTTAGATTTCCTATATTCATTTTCTAAAATGATTATTTTAAATAAATACTTACTGTATCTTATCACTTATTGGCCATTTTGTCACTCTATGCTGCTATTACTGGAACTAAGGCATCATTTGAATAAACACTTGGATTATGATATACAGTACAAACATTGCTGATGCTCTCATCTGTTTCAACATATGCTGTTTATCGCAGACAATGTGTGTGTGTGTGTGTGTGTGTGTGTGTGTGTGTGTGTGTGTGTGTGTGTGTGTGAGCATGTGTGTATGCGAATTTGTGTATGTGGGGACATGTCCTTTTGCACATAACTGTACTTGCCAACTGAACTCAAGTTGCCCAATCACTCTGACGGGAAATAGGCAGGAGGGAGAGGGCATAGGTTAAAACGCTGGACAGTGTGTTTGTGTGTTTGCAAGAGAGATGTTGTGTGTGCGTGTGTGTGTGTGTTGGGTAAACAAAAGGCCAGATATGGAGAAAAGCAGTCTACAGCAGAGAACTACGAGCAGAACTATACTTGCAGTTCAGGATGCGTGTGGATCTGGTGGTGGTGCTGTGTGTGGTCACTGTGGCTCTCTCTCTGCCCACTCTCTCAACATGTGACCCACTGTAAGTAAACTGAACATATCTGCAATGAAAATGGCATGCATGTTTGGTTAATTTTATCCACGCATCTGTGTTTGGATGTTAAGAGATTATTATTTTCAGTATGCACATTATTAGTAAGTGTTTATTTCTGCAGTTTTACTGCACTTTGAAAACATAGCATTGTATAAGTAGAACTTGTGGAGATTGCAAGTGGAGTTTTTTAAGTGCAATACAAATAAGGGCCCGTTCACACTGAACGCGATTTTCTGCTTGTAAAACGCGAGTATTCTGAAAAATGAGTGACAAAAACATGCGAGGTCGAAAATGATAAATGTACGTCTTGTTGCTATGACAGCTAGATTTGGCTAAACCGCTAACTCCCCGACTTAGCTATGACTGGCAGCTAGGCAACGGGCCCATTGTTGAAGAAAACGGGCCCATTGTTGAAAAGTTAAACTATATTCAACTTTGAGCGCTTGCGTTTTTTAGTTGCTTGCGTTTTTACTTGCGCTTTTTTTACGCGAGGTGCGTAGCAACGGTCAAGTCGCATCGTTCCATAGGGAAACAATTGAAATCGAGCGCCTGGAAGTGAAAAAAGCGTGTCAGTGTGAACGGCCGCTAAGTCAACACTGGCAAAGTCTGCGTATCCAGGAGCTCGCTGTCCTCTTGACCCTGTTTGCTTACATCATGAGAGAAAGCAAAAAATAGAATAGAAAATAAGGTAGCACTTCATTTTAAGGTTCACATATTAGCCACTAATAAATACCTAATTAATGCCTGTATTAGAGACTTGTAAGGCATGTATTAGGCAACATTAATCATTTGTTAAGCCTGTATTCACAAATGTCTTGTTCATGACTGATTTGGCCTTTATTCTTGATATAATCTTAATAATGTCCTAATAAGCCTTCATCTCTACTTACTAAGTATTAGTACCTACCAAAATTGAACATGTATAACCCACTAGTATACTGTCTGAATAAATCTAGAATAGTGGAAGAATTCCTGACTAGTAAGTGCTGCATAGGTATTACTGATGCTCCCAGCAACCTGGGCAGTGACATACAGCAATGATGTTGAGCTACTGTATATATTTGCTTATTCTACAAGTGTTCTTCCACTATTCTGGATTTATTCAGACAGTATACTAGCGAGTTATACATGTTCTATTTTGGTAGGTACTAATACTTAGTAAATAGAGATGAAGGCTTATTAGGGCATTATTAAGATTATATCAAGAATACAGTCATGAACAAGACATTTGTGAATACACGCCTAACAAATGATTAATGGTGCTTAACACATGCCTTACAATGCACTAATAGAGGCATTAATTAGGTATGTATTAGTGGCTAATATGTGAACCTTAAAATAAAGTGTTACCGAAAATAATATTTATCCCACATTTTAAGTTTAAGTTTTGCCAGACATTGTAGAGTGATTTTTAAAAAGCATATTGATAAATTTCACTGTTCACACATTTCTTTATTTTTTTTTTGCAAAAACTGTCATGTGTGTATCAATCAGTGCAGGTGTTTTGTCATTGGAGTAGAATTTAGCAAATTTTGGAAAATGTTTTACTGTGTAAACAATCAAAAATCAACAAACAAACAAACAACAACATAAAAAAAACTGCAAATAGTTCTTGTGGCCCACAGCCTCTCATTTAACTTAGTGTACTGCTAGGGTTTAATATGTTTTTCAACCAGAAAACTAATCTCTTAATCATCTCTAAAAGGATCTTCCTTGTATGTCTGTCAGGCTTTTGCCTTAAATTTGCTACAATATTCATTCAAGTTCAGAGTCAACTTAGAATTTCAACATGATTTCTCTTACAATATTGTTTGACTAATCAAATGTTAATATATAGACCTGTACTATTATAAGCAACATATCCTTGGTTCTCTATGGGAAAACATCACTACTACTACTACTACTACTACTACTACTACTAGGCCTACTACTACTACTAATAATAATAAATAATTTGATCCCATCAGATATGTGATGTCGGCTCCAAACCTCCTGAGGGTGGGCACCCCAGAGAAGGTGTTTGTGGAGGCCCAGGACTACAATCAAGATCCCCTAAAAGTCACAATTTTGGTCACCAAGTTCCCTGATAACACCCATATCCAGGAGAAGATTGTACACCTTACATCAGAAAACCTCTTCCAGAAATTAACAGAAATCACAGTAACAACAAAATCTTTCTCTGGGTTTATGCTTGTGTGTGTGTGTGTGTGTGTGTGTGTGTGTGTGTGTGTGTGTGTGTGTGTGTGTGTGTTCGTGTGCGTGTGCGAATGTGTATTTGAGTAAACAACATTATTTTATTTAGAGTAAAAAAATATCTAACATGACCTAACAGTTATCCAGATATCATATTAACTGAATTTATATCAGTTTAAATTCAGACCTACACACATAGAAACATTAAAGGCCCATCAAAAAGATTATTGATACCAATAATAGCAAATTTCAAATATAACCCCCAGCATACTTTGACATTATTTATTTTGGATAATTTTCAATACCTATAAGAAACCAGATTTCCTGGATTCCATGTTTGGTGTTTATTTTATTATATTTTATTTTATGTCTTCATCGTCAATTTCTTGTCTTTGTTTTTAGATTCCCACCCGTGACTACATTAAGGCTGTTGAGCCTCAGTATGTTCGTCTGAAGACTATATTCAAAAACTCGGCCAGCACTCAAGTCATGGAAAAAGTGGTCCTCCTCTCCTTCCAAAGTGGATATATATTTCTGCAAACTGACAAAACCATATACACACCTTCTACCACAGGTGAGACTGTGTCAGTGTCTGGTCTAAGCTCCTTAAACAATAGCTTGATACAAGCAAGCTATTGTTGTAGGGCAACATGATGTGCTCCTATCATGGCCCAAGCATCAATATGTGATTTATTTATTTATTTATTTATTTATTTATTCATTTGTTTGTTTTTTTTTTTTACTAATTTGCCTTCAGTCTATTACCGGATCTTTGCCCTCAGTCCGGATTTCAAACCATCATCTCCTCAAGCATCTGTTCAAGTGGATATTTTGGTTAGTTTTACCAAACACTTCTCTTATACATGACTTTCGAGTTGAAGAATTGTCTGCTGATACCAATTGATTCACATTGGTTAATAACAATAATAACTGATACATTCCTTTTCAACATAAGAGTGACATGATGGACACAATACATGACATGACACATATGCAGGGACAATCGGTATTCGGCCACCTAAGGGTAAAGAGCTCATAACATTGTTGATTTTACTTTACGTCTATCGCCTGGTTAACATTCACGTCAATTTCTCCATGCTGTTAGCTCTAATTTGACACCTCATTTTTCCGTGAACACCGAAAATAAAGGTGCATATTTAAGAAAACAAAACTCCATGTAATTTTTGTAATGCTAATAATTCCGGACGGTATTCGGCCGGGTACGGAGAAAATCATTGTTAACGACACTGCTCAGTAAGTGAAGACAACTAGCAAGTCTGATTCAGTACAAACTCGACAAAAGTCAACCAAATCGACAGCAGTGGGAGATTTTGAGCCAATTTTGAAGTCACTTTCCATACAAAATTAAACTTGTTAACACGTTAGCAAGAGTGTCATATATAGCAACAATGTTTAATAAATGTGTCTGAAGCTAATATTTTATCATTTTGGCTAAAACCAACTGGCAAAGCTTAACCAAATGTCAAAACACAAACAATCATTGTCTTAAATCTTGCTAACTACCCCCCTCGTTTTGAAAAACGAGGGTGGACGACCGGTTGTCTAATGATACAGTATCATGAACTGACATGTAATAACAGTTGTAGGCGTTTAAAATTGTTATTATTGTTGTCATTCAGTGTTTTTTTGTTATTATGGAATCAGTGTCTTACCCCCCTACATTGTCAAATTTATATTATAAAAAAACATAACTTGTTATCAGGAGGCATGGAAATTCAAAACTGTCATTAATGTTCATTTCACGTCATGTCCTGTTTCTAACAGTTTCATGTCACTCTTACGTCAAAATTGTCTGGTAAAGTGTAACCCAATAACCCAAATCTTTTTTTTTTTTTTTTTTTTGCCAGAACGAAAATGGGATTTTAATGAAGCAGTCTGAGACAATCTCACCGGCACAAGGGATGATTACTGGATCCTACCTAATCCCTGAGCTTGTCAGGTCTGCTATTTTACCTTTAAGACACATCACTTAATAGACTAGCCCAGTGTTTCTCAAACTGTGGGGCGGGCCCCTCTAGTGGGGCGCAGACACACGACAGTTGGGGCGCGAGACAACTCTTTGCAATTGACCAATGGCCACACCATGCCCCCCAAATTCACAGCTATCGTCAGATATGCACATATGACAGAATTTTTAATGTTACTAATTAAAGCCAAATTTCTCTTGAACCCCTCATCACAGCAACAATTTACTAACATTGACAAAAATCCCAAAGTATTCCTCACTGAAATATTGTGCGTAAGGTGGGGCGTGAAAATTCTCTGCATTCCAGTGGGGAATGACAAAAAAAAGTTTGAAACACTGGACTAGCCATCAGTATGTAAAATATCCCTCAATGTCAATTGCACCTGTAGCTGTAATGGGTATTGATAAGATTTTATCAATATCAATGGCATTATCAATTCTGCCTATCAATCCAATTCCTTATCAATGCTCTTATCGATTCCTGAGTAGCCTAGTTCATGCAAAAAAAGGCAGTCTTTATAGGCTTGAGAACAGCTACGTGTCTCTGTCTCCTCAATATGGTAGGCTATGTGAATGAAAATTACAGTTAGCACATGACGCTAATGCACCGCAACATGCGGGCAGAAAAACTAAATTGATAAGAGAATTGATCATTTTTGCAGGCGTACAATATCGATGGAATTGATCATTTTGAATTGGTTCTGAATTGGAATTGGTTCTTGATACCCAACCCTACTCAGTACTATTGCACTCCAGTCAACTGACTAAAATTCGGAAAAACTGACAAACTGACAGTCTGGAAATGTGCTAAAAGTGTCTTATGTCATGTTGTTTGTTGGTTATGCTACTGATATCTATTACTGCTACTGATGTCTATTTATCATGCTTGATATCTTGATATATATTTGCACTTCATGTCCTATTGATACAGTTATATTCAGTTGTATGCCTAATTGAGGGAGGAGGGAGGTTGTTGCACAAAACAACCTAAATTGTCTCAGTATTCTAATAACATATAACAATATTTCATAAATGCAGGCCAAACCAGCCCCATGCCATCCCCCAACCCCCTCTGTATCTCGCACACTGCTGGCCATGTCTATGCTCTTCTGTTACCTGCAGAATAATTTGATTCCATTGAACCTGATGTCTGCGGTGGCATTTTTACCTCATCCAATCACTGAACAGAGGGAGGAGTTTGTGTAGCCTACACTGAGTTAGTAGCCTGACATAGCCCGCCCATAATACGAATGTTCATACGTATCATGGTCTGGGCACGGTCCTCTGGGGCGTGTTTACATCGGTAGAGAGTCTACCGGCCAGTAAGCGAAGTTGATTAGATGAGCTGTCCAATCGTTTCAAACCAAAAGTGAATGCCCTCCCCCCCGCAGTATAATCACGTCAAGTTAAAGAACCTCCAGACCATGAATACGGATGAACAGCAGTATTATGGTCAGGCTATGTCAGGCTACTGAGTTAGTATGCTATTTATAAAAGCAGGATCATGAGTCAAGGCCTGATCTGTTCATTCAATTGAGCAAATCAATACCAAGGGGCTCGTTTTATAACACAATATGAAATAACATGTTACTGGCAATTCTGTTTTTTTTGCAGTGTTGGAACCTGGTCTCTTGTGGCGAGGTTCAGTCAGACCCCACAGAAAAACTTCACTGCAGAGTTTGAGGTTAAAGAATATGGTGAGTGCACATGGAACTAAACTCACACTTTTCTTTCTTTTTTTTTATTGATTGATTGATTGATCGATTGATTTACATTTTAGCAGCACGGGCGACCTCAACTATTTGGATGTGACCTTGAATGACCTTGCTGTCTTTGGTATTTAATTTAGCGCTGCTAAATTGTTCTCTTTTGCAGAGCTGATCAGATAAGGCAATGCCTTGGCAAGACATCTCCAATGAAATGGTAGCCTAGCATCAGCCATACATAGGATTTTGGGCTCAGTCAGGAAGAACCAGTAATTCGTTCTAATCCAGTTCTAATCCAGTTCCTCAGATTAGGGTTAGGTCTCTAATTCACCACTAAAGCTAAATTCTAATCTCTGTTTATTGGGTAGCATAGTTCAATGTTAATATTCAGTGTACTTGAAATCTTATTTGATTCGTCTTGCACTTTATGTATATATTTCAGGTTGTTAAATAACAATATATATATATTCACAGTTCTTCCCAGTTTTGAAATTGTGTTGGCTCCAAGCAAAAAATTCTATCATGTGGATGACAAGCAAATGGAAATTGACATAACAGCAACGTAAGAATTAAGTAATTGGAGAAATGTAAATAAAGGTTAAATGACAATTATTTACTGAACTCCAATCAGAACATTGGCCATGATAGTATACTCACTGCCAAAATTGCTGCTTTACTCTGTTAAGGTACCTGTATGGCAAAGAGGTGACTGGGATGGCTTTTGTAATATTTGGAGTAATATCTGGAAATGAGAAGAGGAGTTTACCACTATCACTCCAAAGAGTAGATGTGAGTATTATCTGACAAAATGAGACAAAATATTGTGTTAGTTTTTTTTTGTTTGTTTGTTTGTTTTGTTTTGTTTTGTATGTATGGGATAGGCAGACTGAGGGTGGGTAGGTGTTTATGATTATCATTGTATATGCAACATGTAAATGTATATTTCTCTTCTGAAAAATCACTAAAAATTGTTAAAGAGACAAAATGAGAGAAATGTATAAACTCTATCAAGTGGAGGTGAATCAGAATAAGTACAGATACGTAACAGTAGTCATTGACCAACATGATAACAATTACAGTAAAACACATTGATGTATACTTACAGATCAGAGAGGGGAAAGGTTTAGCCATTCTGAAGAAAGAACACATCACACAAGTTTACCCAAACATAAATCATATTGTGGATTCTTCACTCTACGTGCACGTCAGTGTGTTGACAGAAACAGGTATGTGGATTCTTTATCAACATGGAATTTGTAAATTCACAAAGAATCATCTAGTTTTCTCTTTCACTTGGTTAAAAAGCCATATTGTATCAGTATTGAAAATATTGGTAACACTTTACGGTAAGGGTACATGAATTATCATGAATTCATGCATGAGTACATGAGTTATCAGGAATTATCATGAATTCATTGTTTGTCATTAATGACCTCCTGCTGAAATAGCACATGATCTTAAGCATTAGTTACTCTGGGTACATCATCATGAGTCATGATTAATTAGCATGAGTCATGATTAATTAGAATGATCATGATGAATCATCATGTTTGTGCCCCCTCAACTAAAGTGTTGACATGGTTAAATTGGTAAAATTTAGTTGACGTATGGGATAGATAAAAATCAATGCAATGTCCAGGAAATTCTTGGAAAGTCTACATGATGAACTCATGAGGAACTAGGCCAAAGAAGGCTAAATAAGTACTTTTATTATATCAAATTATATCAAATTCTTTTGAACAAAAACAACATGATCATGTGAAATTAATCATGGCTCATGATGATGTACAGAGTAATTAATGCTTAAGATCCTATGCTATTTCAGCATGAATTAATGCATGAATTTCAGCATGAAGTAATGCATGAATCACGATTGAAATCATGCATGAATTCATGATAATTCATGTACCCTTACCACAAAGTGTTACCAAAATATTTAAAGGTCATGTTTTCAATTTTGTATTTCAGGTATGTTGTTGTGACAAAATCCACTCTTAAAATCCACTTATAGTGCAAAATGAAGAAATTAATTAAAAAAAAAAAACTGCATTGTCAACTGCATTTTGAGCAGCATGGCCATCTTGTTGTGTGTTTTGTTTTGAAAGGCAGTGAAATGGTGGAGGCAGAGAAGAGGGGTATTAAGATTGTCTCATCTCCCTATTCCATGCAATTCTGGAGGACCCCTAAATACTTCAAGGCAGGCATGCCCTTTGATTTGATGGTATGTCTGCCTAAATGATTGGTAAAAGGGGTGATTATGAATGACTCAACTTGGTAAAGGATTAGTGATGTAGGCTGAGCCAAAGCCCACCTTCTACACTCAGAGAGAGTTTTGATTTCTGAACACTACTGATGTCACACCACACAAATCCTCATGTCATATCATTTCTACACACAATAGCAGAGCAAAACCATTTGTATGGATGTACATTTTTTTATCAGTATCAGCATACATGATTGTATTCTATAATATCACTGAATATATAGTGACTGTGAAAATGCTTTATTTTTAAGACATACAGGTACTAAAAAGAATAGAGTGCATATATACACAGCCCTTTAATTTTTTATGGTACTGGTGATATGCAGCTGTTAGCAACATGTAACAAAATGTACATGTACATTATATTGTTACAGTTAAAAATGTAAGCTGTATCAGTTCATCAGTCCTCAAGGGGATGTTACTACTGACACATTGTGAGATCAACAGAAAAGCTTAACCTAAACCCAAAAAAGAAATGTTTGTTTTATGTTGTTGTCATAGAGTTTATGTACTCAGAATTACTTCAAACAAGTAAACAAATAAAATGCCAGTATGTACAATTATACCCATACATTACCTTACTGCACCAATATTGCTGCAAATTTGCAGCATTTTTTATTTTTTTGTAAGGGAACTATTGCCTATTACTGAATGTAAGCAGTAAATCCTGAGGTCTGTGGTTATGCTGGTTTTAGCACGGGGTGCCGGTAGACGCCAAGCTAAAACCAGCCGGACTCAAGGAATTTATTGCTTTTCGAAAACTGTAACCACATCAACCAGGAATGGTTTCATTTAACGACGACACAACAACTAGAAATACAGCAGATACAATTCCTCTGCCAAAAATATATTTCCTCTTTCTGAAAGGGTGCGAAGTAGGCTAATGCATCAGTGCAGCCAGAGAGGATTCAAGCGGAGCGAGAGGTGTCAATGCTGGTTCAGTTCCTGGTTCTATTTTTGCAAGGGGGAGGGGGGAAAAATCCCCCTTTATGCAGACTTAAAGAATGTTTTCTTATTGTGATGTAATGATTTATGCAGACTTAAAGAATCTTTCTTATTGTGATGTAATGCATTTATGCAGACAGGAAGTATTAGGTGTCCTCACGTTCTAGAATTTTGCTAGAATTTTGCAGTCCAGCGCCATCTTGAGGGTAGAGCGGGGGAAGAGCGGTACGAATTTCCCCCAGGCCAAATGAGCTATGACCAACGCGGGGAATATTTAATACATTTAATGTCAAACTCCGGCGTTGACGCAGTCAAAGCTCTTTATAAATCATGTATACCAGTCAAACTTTATTTCACAATGAAAATTACGAAAGTAACTGCTTTTTAAGATCTGCCGCGATTACTTTTGTAGAATAGGTTCTAACTATAGCCTGCATAGTTAAATGTTGCCCTCTGCATCCAAATCGCTGTTTTTAAAATACTTAAAGGGCTCAACACAGCATGATACATCAGTCACAACATCATTACAGACCCTACACGTAGAATCGAGTATTTAAAACATCCGTAGTGTACGCATATGTTTGTTTCAAAGACTGTTTGTGAACTATGCAATTCATATAGTACTGACATGCTAGTTGCTAATACGAATGTCAGGCTTATCCAGCAACTAGCTTGTTACTACTGATGAATTGTAGTGCTGTAAATGTTAAGGATTATAACCAAATTGTTTGGGAGAGGGTACGACAATTAGTGTCAAATGAGTTTGATGGAGCCTGGTGAAGGCTAAGGTAAAGCAATAGTAGGCTACGTTAAAAGAAAAAGACACCTACCCAGGGGCTATCATTCCTCTCCCAGTATTGAGACACTGCTTGTGATCACTTGTGCCAGCTCGTAATGCCTGCTCCCACATTATGTATCTGAGAAAGTTAGGCTATGCACTGCCAAATATTAGCCAGTCAACATGCTTACAACATTTACTCCCAGTCGACGTTCACACATAGCGTTACTATTTCTCCAAGCAGTCAGTGCGAGTTGCTACTAACGTCAGGTGGTTAGATAAGTGCACAGTTCATAAACATTCTTTGAAAGACACATATGCGTACACCAAGGATGTTTTTAATGCTCGATTCCACGTGTAGGGGCTCTGATAATGTTGTGACCGAGGTATCATGCTGTGTCGAGACTTTTAAATTTTTACAAATAGCGATTTGAATGCGGGGGGGGGGGGGGGGCTACATTGCACTGTAGCAATGAAAGAGAGAAATTCTAATAATAAACGGGCTCTGACTGTAGTAAACACTGCTCTTGACGCTTATAGTTAATCGCGGCAGATCTTAAAAGGCAGTTACTTTCGTAATTTTCATTTTGAACGAACGTTTGACTGGTATACATGATCTATAAAGAGCTTTGACTGCTTCAACGCCAGAGTTTGACATTAAATGTATTAATTTTTGCCGGGGGTTATTGGTCATAGCTCATTTGACCTGGGGGAAATTCGTAGGGCTCTTCCCCCGCTCTACCCTCAAGATGGCGCTGGACCTCAAAATTCTAGAATGTGAGGACACCTAATTCCAGTTTGCTCCCATTGAAATGTATTATGATGCCTTATCTTGCTCAGTATTCCATGATCTTTGGTGCAGCTCTGTTCACTTATGGCACAGCAGTATAGAACGTAATGTGGTCAGAAGTTTTACAACATTTTTTTCAACCAATCACACTCGAGGACCAGAACTATTAGTTTCAGTTTTTAATTTCTTTGGCCTTTCAATCCCATATTTTTTTTTCTTTTTAGGTGTATGTCAGCAACCCTGATGGCTCTCCTGCAGAGGGGATAGAAATAACTGTAACTTCAGGCGACCAAACGGCCACAATGAAAACTCCCAAAAATGGAATTGCTAGATTTACATTGAACACAAAAGAGGAGGCATTATCCCTACCAATTACGGTTTGTCTATTATTATATTCAAATAGGCTAGCATAAATGTGCCAATTGCCATATTTGTTGTTGTCTTTGAAGAACAAATAACATTCTTCCCTCTCACAGAGAACTCACTGAACTGTTTTCGTTCGTTGTATGTAATTGAATCAATCTCTAGGCAACCATCAGAAACAAACAGATACAGATGACCGCACTTCCATATCAACCCAAGGGTGGGTCTAAGAACTTTCTACATATCCAGGTCCCTGCAGGACAGCAGAGCATAGGGGAGCAGCCTGGATTCAAATTAAATTCTAAGTTCACTTCTTCTGCAAAGGAACTTGATTTCACCTATCTGGTGAGCCTGACAATATGCAAATGCAGCCACAGCGGTGCATACACCACAATAGGTCCAGCAAATAACCAACATGCAAAAGATTTTTTGTGATCTTGAAAAAGTCAGTCTATTGTCTGGAAGTACACAAGAAATGACAGTGAAGTGACAACTAGTTTTTATTATCTATCTATCTATCTATCTATCTATCTATCTATCTATCTATCTATCTATCTATCTATCAGATTTGTACTTTCTTTTGCATGAATATGGATAGAATATACAAAAGAGTTGACAGGAAACTTTTTTTTACCTTTTTCACTCTCTTCAGATTCTGAGCAGAGGGCAAATAGTTAAGGCAGGCCGCAGGGGGTGGCAGGGAAATGCTGTACTTCATGTTGACTTAGAAGTGACAAAAGAAATGGTCCCCTCCTTCCGTATTGTGGCGTACTACCATGTGGGCTCAGAGGTTGTGTCTGACTCAGTCTGGGTGGACGTGGAAGATACCTGCATGGGAAAGGTTTGTATAAAATTGTTTGGGAACAGTTAAATTTGATTCTGAAAAGGGTATATCCTAGTCGAGAAATTTAGACGCCTTGTATTATTTTATTTGTGTGTGTGTGTGTGTGTGTGTGTGTGAGAGAGAATAATATACGAAACAGAGGCATATAAAAATGCAGCAGTCTCTGTAATATAATGTAATATAAACTCGGCTGTATTATTCTACTTTTCTGTAGCTTGAGATAACGGCAGATCTTAAAAAGACTAAATTTCAACCGAAAGGGTTAGTTGTTCTAGAAGTAAAAGGAGACCCCGGAGCCAAAGTGGGTCTGGTTGCCGTGGACAAGGGAGTCTACGTCCTCAACAACAAACACAGACTCACCCAGAAAAAGGTGTCAGTATTTAGTAACTTCTCACCATGAATATATATATATATATATATATATAATCAGTGTGCATTAACAGATCTCATTGACTTTAAATGTATACATGCAAAACAGATTTGGGATACCGTTGAGAAACTCGATATTGCTTGCACAGCTGGCAGTGGTAAAAACAGTATGGGGGTTTTCTACGATGCTGGACTGATGTTTGAGACCAACATGGCAGGAGGGACAGTCGATAGAGAAGGTAAGTGAACAAGTGAAAAACAATAGCAGATTTTTTATATCGATAACCGGATTTGGATAATTTCAATAATATTTTGTTACAGAGATAACCCCTTTAGATGAAAACATCTAGTTTACAAGGGGGTCCCTTGAAGACAAGACAAGTTCAGTTACCTTGAGACTCTACATAATGATAACTTTAGCCCATCCACATGGGCTGCTGCCTGGCATCAAATGTGTTCTACAAATAAACCTTGTCTTACCTTGCCTGTAAATTAGTCTTGGACAATATTTTGGTAACTTCTGCAAAGGGAGATGGAGCAATAGTGATAATCTGTGAAGATCAACAGTGACCCTTAGAGAACCCGGTTATACTTTATTTGAAGGTACCGTCATAAGACTAACATGACACTGTCATTAAATATGACATGATGTTGTCATGAATCTGTCATAAAAGTTATACACCTTTCAGAACTTCTGTCATTAAGTGTCACACGGTATTTGTCATGGTTAGGGTTGGTTAGGGTTAGGGCATGCCTGAAGTCATGACAGTTTCATAAAGTTTCTGACAAATTCTTGACAACGCCATGTCATAGTTCATGACCGTGTCATGTCATTCTTATGACCTACCTTCAAATAAAGTGTTATAGAGAACCCTTAGGCATGAGAATTGTGCTTATTATCAACAGTGCACCATATTTGTAATTGATATAATTTGGCTTAAAAGCAACCTTACTGGTTTGTAATTCACTGGGAGAGTCAAATGGTTAAAAAGTGCATTTCCTGTGGTGTTTCCAAAGTTCCCGTTTGTGAGGCCAAGGCTAAAAGGAGACGCCGCGCTGTCACTATAATGGAGGTCCAAACTACAGCTGGTAAACTACTTTATTTCATCATGGAGATTAGAGAACTGAACTAAACTACTAACACAACACATTATTAAAGGGGAAATCCTGTCAAATTTCAACAAAAGCTCTATTGCTCAAGCTACTAGAGATTAGCAAATACTGAAGACGCAAGACATTTTAGTCCAACCATATAGGTTTCCTTGAACAGAGAGTAAGCCCTGACAGTTCACCCAATGGGGCAAGTTTTCAAAACAGTTTTCAGCATCAAATCATGCACCAAATGTCACCCCCAAAGCTATGTAACATCATCAGACACATTACAACACACCTCTGTAGTGTTTATGACTACAAATGTCTAACAAAGGGCTTAAAATTGTGTTTTTATGCAGTGTTTACAAAACCGTTTTGTAAACAAACAATATTGGGCTGCTTGCATAAGCTCACAGTTTTAACCACTTTCCCAGCCATTTGTTGCCATACACAATACAGTTCTGTGTTGTAATGTGTCTGATGATGTTGCATAACTTTTGGGGTGATATTTGGAGCATGTTTAAATGCTGTAAACACAGTTTTGAAAACTTGCCCCATTGGGTTAACGGTCAGGGCTTATTCTCTGTTCAAGGAAACCTATATGGTTAGACCAAAATATCTTGCGTCTTCAGTATTGGCTAATCTCAAGTAGCTTGAGCAATAGAGCTCTTGTTGAAAATTGACAGGATTTCCCCTTTAATGGCTGAAAGTCCGAAGTGCAGATTAGCCTTATCTGGATACACAGGATACCTGACAATGTGGCTAATCTTATGAAGTGGAGGAGACGCGCTCACACTGTCACCTATACTGATAGATAGAAGTTTTTTAAACTGGGTGCTGAATCCCACGTAAAGCATACATGAATAAAAGAAGTGAAGGACAGCACTCTTCATTATACGGCATTATACGCTGAAGAAGGGCTCTGCCCGAAACGTTTGTAGGCGAACAAATAATAGAAAAAATCTGAAGAATGTGGCTAATCTAACAGGAAGTTTGTCAGCCAGTATTAACCAAAATTCTGATAAGAATTGAACGCATTAGGGGAACCACCAAGGTTCTTACATGATGACCGTTTCTTAGTCGACTAAGCATGCTTAGAAGGCTGCTTTTTCAAGTATTCCACATAATTTTCTGTCGCCAAGAACTGTCGTTTGTAGATTTTTCAAGGATGCACTTCCAAAGCGAGTGTGCACAAGTGATATTTAGTCTGGAGACCTACCTATTGTATTTCTCGTAGCGGAAGCATCGTTTACGATTGTCCAGAACCGTTTATTGGGCGCTACGAATGTCATATCATATCATACCGTCTGTACTCTGAGCCAATACCAGAGCCACCACGTGACGTAAAATGCAATCGAGGGCCGTGCCCCTTTCTGTTCTGTTATTGGATACTGCAAGCAGGCGAGAAAATCGGCCATGGTCACCATGCTGCTTTGCAGAGTGAAATTAAATAATATGCAAAGGAGCATGGGAATTCCCAGGCTACATCCTTTCAATGATCGATCAATTGGTCTCTGGTGTTTATCCACAGCTAAAAATTATACTGGAGAGGCGAGGCAGTGTTGTTTTGATGGGATGAAGAAGAATATTATGGATTACTCCTGTCAACGCCGAGCCGAGTTCATTTTGGACGGCCCAGAGTGCAAAGCAGCCTTCCTGAAGTGCTGTGATATAATGTCTAACTATCGTAAGGAAGGAAGGGAGGAGTACCTTCAGCTGGCCCGAAGTAAGTAGTACAGCCTTTATATTTTTATTGCATAATAGAATGGCCGATATTTAATTCATTTTTTGCCTACACTCTCCACATCAATACACAAAAGAATAACTTCGACCTGGACTTATATTGCTACAGTACCATACAAAAAAAATTTACTCTGTTTGTCGATCAGGTGATCAGGGTTTGTGTTTTAGACACAAATACAATAACAGCCTAGTAAACTACTGCTAGGATACATCCAGGCAACTATTTAAAATCATAATGTGTCGTGATTGGTCAGACCAAACTTGTGAGAAAAGCTACTGTGGCCCTATTGTTCGTTACTAGGCGTACCTGCATACCAAAATTATTTGCTACTGCTATGGTACTTCGAGATTTCTATGCTTCGCACACACCCCAGTTCTCCCCAAAATGCACAATTTCCTTAACTATCCTTGGAACATATCTGTCTATCTACCAGGTGATGTCGATGAAGATGAGCGAGACATGGACGAGTTTATACAGGAGTTATCATCCCGTGCAGTGTTCCCAGAAAGCTGGCTATGGCAAGAGGAGATTATTCCACGTTGTTCCGAAGAAAACTGGTAAGCTGAATACATAGTTCACCTCTTTGTAATCAAAAGTAAAATTCGAAAACAATTGTTGTGCATGAAGTCACTCTGGAGTATTTCGCTCTTATCAGACCCTCCAAGTTTTTGCAATGTTGCGATTTGCAGTATCAACGCAAATTCAGGCAATTCTCTGCAACCTTTCCGCAACCTTGTGGATGGTTTCTTGAGATATCTTATGATATTTCATTCTTGATCATTTCGGCCATTTATATTATGTTAATGTTTATGTTATGAGGCACGTGTTATCTTACTCTTTGGAGTAAACAAGTTCTGACTTCCTTGGTGTGCATCTGTCTCTCTCTGCTTCCATGTGCATGTGAATTCCAAAACCACAAGTTATCCCACTTCGATAAGCAGATAAATGATTAAATCAAGTGGAGTTGCAAGTTATTGCTAATGTAGACTACTATCTCCATAAAGAATTTGAAAAAAATTATCTTGACCAAGCCCCTTTTGTTTGGACACTAAACACGCATTATCTTGGTTTCCCTATTGTTTTGGTCTATCAGAATTCAGATCAATCACATTTTTTTCAGTTTGTGTAAGCTTGCCAGCACTTTTTCTCTGTTTTAAGACATCATATCCTGTTCTGATATGAATTAACTCATATTTTTTTTTTCCTGCTTTCAATTTCTCAATTTCCTCTAGTGCTTCCGCTCCTATAACCAGATCCTTCCCAGACTCAATAACCAGCTGGGAATTCAGTGCTATAAGCCTTTCTGACACTAAAGGTAGGAATCACCCTGGCCTGTTCTACGTCTATTTCAGTTTTTCTCCTCTTTTCTAACCTTGTTCAACCCTTTTCCAAACCGCAGGGATTTGTGTGGCAGAAACCTTGAGTTTGGCTGTCAGAAAGGACTTTTTCGTTGATTTGAAATTACCATACTCAGTTGTACGTCATGAACAAATTGAGATCAGGGCCATCCTTCACAACAACCAAGAGGAATCTCTAAGGGTAGGATCTAATTTTTTACTGAATTGCTGTAGCCAAGGTCTCGAACCCGCCACCTCATCAACAACAACAAACCCACAGCTGGGATTCAAATGCTTTACCACTGAGCTAAAAATCCCATTTTTACAATTCAGCGGTTCAAAGTGTGAAATCATTTCAGCATTTGCATGAATAGAGCTTTCTATCGATTGTATACTGGTAAATTATGCAGACCTATTTGTACACAACCATCCTACTGATCACTAAAAATACAGTAAAGTTACATCAGATGTGAACACAAGGAATATGATGAAATTTTTAAACAAAATAATACAATTCCCCAAATATACATGAATCACGTTCTTTGTTTGTTTCAAATACCAGGTGCGAGTGGAATTGTACGATACCAAAGATGTCTGTAGTGATGCCACCAAGTCTGGCAAGTATCGCACCATTGTTGAAGTGGCTGCAAAGTCAACGTATGCAGTACCCTTTGTGATCATCCCCATGGGTGAGCCGGGGAAGTACACCATTGAGGTCAAGGCCATGGTGTACGGGTCATTTGTTGGGGATGGGGTCAAGAAGGACTTACTTGTGGTGGTAAGAATTGCCTTTATATATTAGTAACAACTATGCTACCGTAATTTCCCGACTATTAGCCACGGCTTATACATTGATTTTGCAAAATTTCTTCCGCTATGAGGTTAAAACAGGGGGACAGTTAATATGGTGTTAATATGGCTTTGTTTTGTTTTACTTGCATAAAACACCGTCCTGCGGCTTATACACAATGCGTGTAAATTACTGTATATATCATGTGCATGGTAAGCGATAATCAACGATAAGGCATGAGTATATCAGATATTGATAGATATTGACAGGTATTCCCTATTATACCGCATGGAAACTTGAGTAATACGGCAACAAAAGTGGTGCACATTCTAAATGCTGCTTAACAAAAATAAATGTGATGAAGCACTGGAATGATGTATTAAGTAAGGGATAACGGCCGACGAGGTGACCAGTTATTCATTGATAATTGGCAAGGTTAAATCTAGAACTCTGGCGACGCGCACAGCGCGGAGACGGAGTTATTCCGCCAAGCCAATTATCAGTGAATAACTGGTCACCTCAGAGGTCGTTATCCCGCTTATCTCCCGCATCTATCTATCTCTCGTATATTTGAAGAAGCGTATAAAACGTAAAAGAAATATGCAACTCAAATTTAAAAGAAGCTAACCTGTTCGGTTTGGGTACTACTTTCAGTTGAAAGTAGATCTACAAGGTTGCTTATTGTTGTTATAGTTACCATTCTGAAAGGCATTCATATGGAACGGTAATCAGTTATTAGATGAGTTATTTTTTGGAACTACTTCCAACAGTAGCCAGTTATCTGCCACCGTAGCAGCCAATCAGAGAAGAGAATGGCGTTCTGAAGGGAGATAAAATGGTATAATATTATGTTTATTACTCTTTGTTCCTAATGGTTGTGGAATTTATTACACAAATAATAGTTGATTCAGAAAGTATGTACGTAGTACTACTGCGACTTCTGTTACCTTTATTTCACTTTCATCCATAGACTCAAGGTATTCCTGAGAGAAAAACAGACAGAATTGAACTAGACCCAGCCAAGTTTGGTGAGTGTGTGCTCCAAAAAGATCTAAGAAATTAGGTTGTACCATAGGTTGTACTCAGACATCGGTGGTTTCTATCCAATCACAATGGCTGTATTCAGTCATTGTGGTGTTAAGCCAATCACAATGTCTTAAATTGGGTTGGGTTTGGGTCAGCTTGTTAGTT
>JAODXP020005575.1:0-51826 GCA_027497455.2 Sardinella longiceps | reverse complement strand
TGATACACAACAATCGAAAATTCTCAGAACAGAAGTGTTTGTCAAAATGTCAATCTTAACCATCGTATTTCATCATAAGATATCCGAAAACAAGGCTTAACATCAGTTTGAGCGAACCCGTACATAAGGAGATTTAGCCAGAGAGATTACTCTGTAATCTCTTTCCTCACTTATGCAAATGATTAACTTACCTGCCGGACTTCAGCCAAAGTTGCGGAGATTCCACACGCGAGTAGCTCCACATGCGAGTAACACACAACAAGCAACGGTTTGCGGGAAAGAGGGAGAATTAGACCACCTAATCGATAAGCGGCGATAGCACACCTGTAAAGTGGTGTAGATATAATAGCCTGATAATGATAGCCTGGAGAGGGGTAACAACAGTCACCCACTCTCGGACAGCTAACTGCCAATAGGCACCTCTTACCAGTATCAAGTCGTACCTTATCAGATCGGGTGAGGGATTAAAGAAGTGTGAAGGGACAAAGTGTGCCATGCTCAGGTTTATATCTTGTATACACACTCACGTGATGATATTTTGATATTGTCTACCTCAGAACTCACGCATGTGCTGATTATATTCCAGCCCTCTGAGTTAGCCATCTGGAAACAGAACCAGAGTCATAGAAAGGCTGGCTCCAGGTAAAACAAGACGCTCCTCACCACTTCTTGTGGTTTTAAGGCCAAGCGGTGGTGTGAATTAATCGTCACAGGTTGTTGCAGGCAGTTGCAAGCCGTTGCAAAAGATTTAACATGTCAAATCGCAGTTTCGGAGTTTTAGAACGTCCAGGTTTTCAGAACCTCGCAACCCGTCTCATCGCGGATCTTTGGTGTGTAGGCACCTTTAATGTAAAAGTTATTATTTAACCGAATATTCCATTTTTGGTTGGAGTTCATGAATGCATCTCCATGGATACTGTTCTATCGAATACATCTTGGAATCTCTGAACAGTATCCAAGGAGATGCATTCATAACCTGACTGATGATACACACAGGTTTTTGGGCAACTTTTTGGGCAATTTTGTTGAGCAATGTTGCAGGCAACAGGCAATCAGGTAGCCTGACATGCCAGACTATATCATAAGAATGTATAGTCTGAAGACCACTGATAGACTGTACCTCAATGGAGGGGCGGGTGATTGCGTTGTCTTTCAAACTGCCTCTCCACGTAATAGGCTAGCGTTCCGGCCAGTGGTACCAGCTGGTATATCAAACTTTTCCCGTAGCCCGTCGGTAACACGACAAAGACATCTTTTTCAGAACGAAAAACTTCAGTGCACTTTCTTGTTTCACTTTCAAAGAAAATGACAAGTGCAATTCGTCCAAAACTAAAGCCAAATACAATTCTGCTCTGGTTTGAGCAGGGCTGTCGTCATCGTACAAAGCCCGCCTTACGATTTCCTGTACACATACCGCGCTGTGATTGGTTATCCGCCGCCAGAGGAAGGATACAACGGGTTTCTATCAGTGGCCTCTAGACGTACCTGCTGTGCAAATTCAAATTTGCTACCGCTAGGGGTACGTCTAGAGTTCTAGGCTAGCAATCAGGTGAGACATAGGGCAATTAAATAAGGCAACAGTCAGAAAACTGGCAACATCCAGTTAGATAAGTGCAATTTTTACACTGCAGGGAAGGTTGATGGAATATCTGCAGTTGTCATTTTTTTGTTTTGACTTCGATTTTGTTAAAAGGGACATTCCAGAATCATTTGCTGTCCCCCATCTGATATTTACAATACTTTAGTCCAAAATAACAAAATATATCACATAACCTGCAAATTAAACTGCCATAATGCAAAATGTATTCATTTTTCTGGAAAGAGAGTTGCACTTACCCTGGCCAGTGGAATACCCACCTGTTGATGAATCACAAAGACAACACAAGTCAGGAGACTGCACACACTCATTCCACAATGACTTAAGGAATTCTTTTAACAAACAATCCATTGTGAGTGGCATTCAAAATTACACATGAAAAGACATCTCTTTTATGTATGTATCACATTACATTTTGCCAGGGCATTTGCAACTGTTTTTAAAGAAATGGATTTGGCAAAACTTACACATTGCTGTCAGAACAAGGACACAAAATTGGAGTGGCTTCATCATAGTCTCTTTTGCTATTTCCTTTTGCAAAAACTCCTGTGAAAAGACAACATATTTTTTATTAATATGCATTTTGTTTATCTTTTAATTCCAGCACATAGCCAAGTGCGATTAAAAATACCCTCCCTTTTGAGGACGTGGTCAGATACTGTAGGTAAATGATTGAAGATTTGGCCAGTACAACATCTCTGTCATATTGCTGTAAATATTTTCAAAATTAAAGTTTACTGTCAGCAAGCTCGGCCACTGTTACACAACAACATTACGATTACTTTAACATCTAACCCATCTCATACACATCTCTATGGGTCTCATCATACAAATCTGTCTATTGATGCAATTCCGAATCAATCAAACACATAACATTTAAACACAAATGACAACCTAAGCTTTTTACATGTCTTACCAATTAGTTGACCAGGGTCTGAATCAGAAAATCTTGGCAACTTTGACTTCTCTGGTTGTCCTCAGTTTACGTTCAATCTGGCAGCACTAAAGTCAGGAGAGGCTCTAGAGGAGGAGTGTTCACAATTTGCATAAGGAAGACAGACACCTCCCTGCTTCAGAAGTACTACCAGTTTACTGATTTTCCTACGACACCACCTTTCTGATATTATTGATGATGACAATGTGATTCATTCTCTAACCACCAGAGGTTGACAAAGTACTCAATTTCTTTATTTAAGTTAAAGTGCAGATTCAGAAATTGCACGACACTACAGTAGATGTACTGGTAACACTTTATTTTAAGGTTCACATATTAGCCACTAATACATACCTAATTAATGTATTTATTAGTGAGTTGTAAGGCATGTGTTAGGCAACATTAATCATTTGTTAGGCGTTTATTCACAAATTTCTTCTTCATGACTAATTAGGCCTTTATTCCTGATGTAATGTTAATAATGCTCTAATAAGCCTTGATCTCTACTTAGGTAGTAGTACCTAAATAGAGATTGCTTATTCTATAAGTGTTCTTCCACTATTCTGGATTTATTCAGACAGTATGCTAGTGGGTTATACATATTCTATTTTGGTACTACTACTTAATAAGTAGAGATCAATGCTTATTAGGGCATTATTAAGATTATATCAAGAATAAAGGTGTAATTAGTCATGAATAAGAAATTTGCGAATACATACCTAAGAAATGATTAATGTTGCCTAACGCCTTACAAGTCACTAATACAGGCATGCAGTAGTGGCTAATATGTGAACTTTAATATAAAGTGTTACCGATGTACTTATTCAATACAGGCCTAGTTTAAAGGAGATTTACGGTGAATGTCACAAAGAGCTCTCAGCATTATCTGCAATGCCAAGTTAATGTCAAGTTAAAATTAATTGACAAAATTATACATATATTATAAATATTTTAAATGTAAAGATGTCAAAATGTAGCGCAATAATTATTTATCTATTTGACTGTCTTCTTTAACCTCCTTGGCTATAAAATGTTGTCAAGGCAACAGAAAGACAACAACAAAAGAAAAGCAGCTCTTCGGGATTTATCAGCACAGCATTCTGCAGGACACTATCATCAGTGTTATTTTCTGCCTGTAAAAGAATGCTGCCACTCTCTACTGCTTATGTAGCCTACTTAACAAGAAAAACAAGTGAAGGCACACTGTGTCAACAGCATATACAAGTCAACTGATGTATGTCCACCCTTAGATGAGTTCCATCAAAAGAAAGAATCCTTAACACAAAACCATCACCATAGCATAAAACAAAGAGGGGAGTCCCATATCTGTGGGACTCTCGGTGACACTTTACTTAAAGTCTGTGTTCATAAAGTAATATAAACAAATTCATAAAGGTTATAAGGCATTCATAAATGTTAAAAACGAATGTAATTAGTGTAAAATTCTTGCCAAATAATAGTGAGCTAAACACATAATTACTCATGGAAATCATTAAGATGCATTTATTGTATGTGTGTATGGTTGGTTTGTCTGTATGTCTGTTGTTCTAGCTATTTATTACAGTCTTTTTAATTTCTTATTTATTCATTGTGTTAGTAGGCCTTTCAAGCACCTGGAGCATCTGCACTTTACAAATTTTACATTCATTTTACAAATTTTACATTATGACATTAAAGACATTCATTCATTAAGACATGAGGAGACACTAAGTCCCTATATCAAAAGAACAAAGAAGCTTATAATGTTTTGTGACACTTGAAGTTGATTTTTGCAATATTACGATATTTTACGATTAGAATGCGATTGAGTGAGGCAAACCTACATACTCATTGTGGGGCGATTGGGAGTCATCAGTGAGCCCAAACTTTTAATTTCACAATTGGTATCATAGCGACCATAGAACCAACCAGTTAAAATAATATCAAACGTGTTTGATTCAGTCCAACTCAGTTGTAATTGCATCAACAATGGAAAGAATTGCATCGTTACTAACCCTATAACGACTCTTGCTGCGACTGAACCCCGCGACTGCTGTTGATTGCCTCAGATTACCCATGGCCTATCGCATCCATGTTCTACCGCTTCAATATCGGGGTTAAAGGAGACAACCACTTTTACATTGGTTTTGATGAATTAAAGAATCAAAGAGCTATCATGAACATGAGGCATGGTTCAGCCCGCTTTTATATTGAAATCTTAAATTTAGAAATAGCCACTAAAACATGGGCAAAGTACAACAAAGCCTACAAGTAATGTCAAATAGCACAAAGCCATTGCAGTTCAATTGAGGTTGCCAGGGAGGGCCTTGTTTAGGCAAATACACAATTCAATACAAATTTCAATACATATCGCAAATATGAGGGTGGGGCGGTGTATTGGCCTGATGGAATTAGAGGCATGTGGTGAGGGTGTGTGAGGGAAACCATATGACCATGTTTTACACTCTTTGCACGAACGTTGGAAGCCTGCACTGCATGGGGTGTTGGTACAGTTACAGTGTTGATGTCTGATGGTGCCGACAGTCTGGAGGGAGACGTGGGTGTGAGAGGAGAACATCCCTGGCTAAGGGCAGAGCGAGTGAGCGAGTGAGTGAGTGAGTGACGCCCTTGAGTTCCAAGTAAAGCACACATAAACACACAGATATGTTACAGAGGACATGCATGGCATCACCAGCGTCAGAGACTAATCTGTCTCATACACGAGCACCAGGCTTTAGCAGCTTGAACCCACATAGATGATTGATTGTTGATATACAACAGGGCCAAGTATTCATCACCTTGACAAGGGAGTTCCTTGGTTCTGAAATGATGAAGAGTGGCAGGTGCCATATATCATTGTAAAATATGACTGAAGGATCAACAAGAAAAAAAACATGTTTGTTTTTTCATTTGTACTTGCATTTTGTTTTTATTATGTGATGCTAAGCCTTGCATGCACAAAATCACATGCACAAACCCAGCCCATGTTGGGTCTGACTGTGGGATATAATTTTCTGAAAATGTAGGTATTAAAGACTCTGACAAAGACTAATATAATTAGATTTTGATGGTCCCTAACACCATCTACAGAATTTGTATCGGTAATGGTGACACTATTGGCTTCAGAGTTATTTTACTAGGCCTAGTTTTTTATTGCATTTACTGCCTAGCACGTTTGCATTACTTTGAGGCATTCATATTTTCACCACAAATGTCAAAACTGTTTTGTTTGACCATTCTAGCTGGTTTTGCTGGCCATATACCCATATTATTAAAAAGGTGCAATATGAGTTCCTGCATTGTTTTCCAAGCGATTTCATTTTCATCTCAAATCGAAGGCATCTCCCCTTAACCAGATTCCAGCTAAAGACTTATAGGGGAAGGATGGGAGAAAGTTTGTGACTCCAGACCAATCTTGTGAGTGATTTGCTAGAATGTGGGTTGTTGTGTTTTGTCTGTTTGTGTGTTATAAACCTACAATGTTATTGTTATTTATTTTGTTTTGTTTGTTTGACGATTACAGCCTCTGTGTTGTCTCCCGAGACTGAATTTTTACCTCCGCCAAGGAGGTTATGTTTTTGTCGGTGTGTGTGTCTGTCTGTGTGTGTGTGTCTGTCTATGTACAACATAACTAAAAAAGTATAGGCTACTGCACGGCTTCGGATGACATTTTCGGACAATGTGCGTATTGGGACGAGTAAGAACTTATTTGATTTTGGTGGTGATCGGTGATCCAGAACACCATCTGTGACCGCATTGTCTTGAAGTAGGTCTGTGCTCTCTGAGCGCTTTTCTAGTTTCATAGTGTATTTAGGGAGCAGACAGCTGTTAAGATGAAAATGAAATCGCTCTGAAAACCATGCAGGAACTCATATTGGACCTTTAAAGCTTCCATACCAACATAACCAGCCTGTATTCCCGTGATGCCTTATTTGACTTACTGGACATGTCTGGTGTGACCATCTTATCTGATGCCCTGATCTGATTATAAGCTGGTTGACCAGCTAAATTGACCATCTCAACAGGCTGGCTTATAGGAGTCTGATGTGAATCACTCACTGTCTAGAAAAAGAATGAGAAAAACTAGACTACATAAACTACTCAGTTCACTACTCAGTATTTCTTACTGACTTTCCTATCGTTTTTCCTATTGACATTCTGAGACATCGAACAGGGCTATGGATGGTTCCCGAGCCACTAGAGATTGTGGACCCTGTGGCAGAAAATCATTTTGGGCCCCCCAAACATTGATTTTAATATTAAAATTTCTCTGGGCCCCCTTTCAGTGAAAGGGCCCTTAGAATCATCCTAACTTTCCCTGCCCAGCGACCACAGATCAAAAAGGGTGTGCTGAGGGTGTGAGAAGCTCATTAAAGGTATAATCCGGCGTGAATCAACACCTAGCCCTGCTGTTTTATACTGCTAAGCGCTACTGAAAGCCACCTCAATGATAACATTTTGTGCATCGTAGACCGAGTTTGCAAAACGGCAGCTAACACTAACTGAATGAGGCATGTCAAAAACAAAACCTAATCGATTTGCTTTCGTTTTAAAATGCCCCATTCTGTTAACGTTAACCGCCGTTTCGCTCTCTCAGTCTGCCTTGCATGAAATCCAGTGATTGAGGTGGCTAATAGCGCTTGGCACTACAAAACAGTAGGACTACGTGTTGATTCACCCCCGGCTTTCTCCTTTAAGATAACCAGATGCTAGTCCATGTATGGCTTTGTATGTGAGCAAAAGAATATGCTCTGATTTCAGAATCTGCCCTTGCTTGCAATGAATCCAACCCATAACTCCTGAGAGGCCGGTGGTAATGCTGGTTTTAGCACGGGTGGTGTTAGGCATGAGGCGTAGCGGAGTCCTAAAACCAGCCGTGCTACAACCAGCACTGCCACCGGACTCAAGGGTTTTATTGTGTTCCTAAAACTGTTACCAGTACCACATTAACCTGGGAATGGTTTCATAAAAGGAAGACACAAAAACTAGACACTAGAAATATAGCACAGCTCTATTCACTTTCTTATGGCGCAGCAGTTTAGAATGAAATGTGGTCGGAGCCGTGCTAAACGGTGAATTTACAATGGCACTGAACACGATTCAACCAATCACAACCAAGGACCGGAACTACCAGTTTTAGAATGACAGTGTAGGGATGCTAAGATGGGTGTTATATGAACCAACTCTGGCTCATGAAACAAACAATTGCTCATGAAATATTCCTGGGTTTATGCAATTTTACTGGGCTGTGCAATATTGAATTGTGGAATAGGAATACCCTGTATCTTTTCTTTCCTGGTCTATGTGCAATTACTCTGATTGTGTCTATACTGTTGTGATCCCTTTTTAAAGTGCTCCAACATCCCATATATATCCCACCAGCATATACATATCACAAAAAACTTTTGCAATACTAAGTTCTTCTATTGCATGATAAAGTTCAATCAACGACAGTGTGCGGGCGGGCGTGACTCTGCTAACAGACAGGGAAAACAAAGTGGTGTTGTTGAAGTGATGAGCCTGTCTGGAATGAGGTGTGGGGGTGTTTCCTAAATGCAAATTCTGAACACTCCTCTTGTCCTCGAGTCTCTCAGATCAGCGTCTGAGAAGATGGTAGCCAGACAGAGAATCTACTCTTAGGCTAAAGAATACAGCATCCGATTCTCAATGCTAAATTTTCATCAGATTGCTGAGATTTCCTGATTTAAACCCCTTGTGAGCTGTACAAAAGACATTGGTAAGGGACTGCGTCTGTAAATTTCACATTTTTGATTGATTCAAGGTGGGGGTTGGATGAGGTGGGTGTAATCAGTGATGAGAGGGTGGAGTGTGATCAGTGATGGAGCTTATGTTCTGGGGTGCACGTGTATCATGAGGTGGTGGGGGTAGGGGTGGGGTCTCCTTACTACTACACTTTCTGACTGAAGAAGTTTTGAATAAGAGTAGTCTTTAATATAGTCATTTTACTCTACATCCAATTAATAATTTTTTCAAAAGATTTACCTGACCTGTCTTGTATTATATTATTTTTTATGTGGGAGACTGTATGACTAACAATATCAATTCTAAGTTGCTCTTTAACTGTACAGTATATTAAAAAAAAATAGATATCGAGTTAATGTATGTTTTGGCACTTTATTAATAAAACGTTACCCCTGTTCTATTTTTCTACAATTCTTGGGTATAGCAGTCTATTACTGGTTTGTATGGCCAATATGGTTATAACCCATTTATAAACAATTTATACATTTACTATTTATAAAAAGTGTTATTAATGTATTTAACATGATGGACGTAAGACTTGACACAAATATGATAATGAACTTTCTGCATTATAACATAACAGTAATGTCTAAAACTCTTGTAGTGCTAGTATGAACATCACATGATCACTGCTTTGTTTTCAAAGGTGCCGGTCACAAGGTCTCATGGGTCAGACAGACAACCAGATGTCAATAAATCTACTTCCACTATGTCTCCTCATAGCAGCAATGGGTATGTTTTTAAAATGTTTTTGGGTAGAGCCTTCACTTTTTGTAGTAAGTTGTTTCTTACTTTCTTCCTTTTCCTCTCAGATTTGGTCATGATATTAAAGATAATCTATGTGTTCCTGCGTGGTTTCAGCACTATCCAAGGCATCTTCACTTGCTCTCCACTAGCTGCCTGCCCCCTGAATACACTGTGAAAAAGAGTCTGCTTAAAGGGTCAAAGAAGCCTTATGGGCACAGGCCGTGCACCAAAATATACTCCCTACTGTCTTGTCTGTTATAGGCTGGAATGTGGGTTGTTATGTTGTGTTTGCTCGTTATAACATAACACAGTTATGTTGTTTTGTTTGCTTGATGTTTACTGCCCCTTGGTTGTCTCCCAAGACCAGCCTTTTTCGCAGTGTATTCAAGGGACAAGCAGCTAATGGATCAAGTGGAGATGGGGAGACAAAGAAATTCAATTATGCTTAAACCTTTATGGATCTCATAGTAGGACTACTATTTCAAAATATGTGGCTCTGGATGTTGGATGTTATTATTGTTTTTACTGTTATTGCTACTAGTACTACTAATAATAATGTATCTTTTGACAAAAGTGTCTGCAAAATACGACTCAATGTTTTTTTTTTTGCCCCCAACAGCACCTTCCAGGCAGCACAGCCTAAAAGGCACTACCTTAACCCTATTCCTAAATCTAACCCCCTCAACCCTCATCCTAACCATAAATTGGGGGAGAAGTGACCTGAGGGCAGTGCTGCCTGGAAGGCACCGTTGAGGGCAAAATACTATAAACATAAACACAAGACATTATGAGTGTGTGTGTCTCATGGTGTTTCTCCAACAGGTGGAGGTACCAGTGCCCTCGGTAAGTGCACTATAGCTCTTTACCATAAAACATATGGCATAGAACCGCTTCGTTGAAATAGGAGTGGTTGTGTGTAGTCTCACAGCTGTCATAACTATGAAACATTACAGGAGAACACATAGCACTTTTAAACTAAAAGCACCACAGACCTACACTACAGGCTCTAGTCTACTTAGGCCCTGTCCCATTTCTACCACTTCACTTCGATTTTAGCCTTAAAGGAGAGCATCGGAGTGAATTCAAGCATAGCCCTGTTGAAAGAGCTTGCTAAATGTGCTAGTTAGCGAGTGGAACAAAGTAATTTGGTACAGCATAGACCGAACGCGAACGCAGAAGCGAACAGGCACTTTACACTGAATCAATGGGACCTGACTATTGGAAACCGAAAGTAAGATCTGAGGTTACATTGACTCAATGTAATGTGTTTCACGTTCGCGTTAGGTCTATGCTGTTAGAAATTCTTTCATTTCATGCGAAATGTATTGCTGTTAGAAGGCTCGTGTAGCAGGGCTATGCTTAAACTTACTCCAGACTTATACTTTAAGGCCCTGTCCCATTTCTCTTCCCTTAACACTAGCACTTGTTTTCGTGTGCCCAAAGTGGGACACCCCACGATTTTGTAGTGAGAAGTGCGATCTTCCCCTACGCACCGGACTTCGCATAAAAACGCCTTCACCTGTTTTACGCGTCTATCGTTAAGACTGAATGGATATAAGGCTCTAGACCGGGGTAAACGGTTTACGGTTTAAATTACCTCTCTGTTTGAAGGGCCAATTTGAAGGGCTTAAAACACACTAGCCCTTGGTCTTGAAAGTATTGGGACACACTACACTAAACGTGAACGTGCAAAACCGAGTGTTAAGGCTAAAATCGAGGGGAAGTGGTAGAAATGGGACAGGACTTACTACTCGTTTTTGCGCCTTCACATGTAATGTAGTGTGTTTAAAATGTGAACCCTATTTAACACAAACATAACTCCGGAGTAAGTGTAAGCATAGCCCTGTTGCACAAGCCTTCAAACAGCACTAGATTTCGCATGGACTGAAAGAATTTAGAATAGCATAGACCGAACACAAAGGCAATGGCGAACAAGCACTTTACATTGAGTCACCAATACCTCAGATCTTTACTATCTTTACTTTCGGTTTCGAATAATCGGAGTTTCCATAGATTCAGTGTAAAGTGCTTGTTCGCTTCTGCATTCCGTTCAGTCCATGCTGTTCCAAATTGTTTTGTTCCACTCGCTAACTAGTGCATTTAGCAGGCTTGTTCAATAAGGCTATGCTTGAAATCACTCCGGAGCACCCCTTAAAGTAAAATCCTATACCTGCTTCATGTGCATCATTGGGTGGTGCTCATCTCTGTTTCCCTAATATAACCCTAGGCCACAAGACTTTGGTGGCGTTGACTTAATGTTAAGTGCTTGTTCACATTTGTGTTCATGTTGTTCCAAATTCTTTATTCGACTCACAATCTATTGCAGTCGGCAGGCTAGTGCAACAGGGCTAATGACGCCAAACTATCACTTTAATAAGTTTTGCTAGCCTGACATGCCAGACCATGTAGAGTAGAGTCTGACCACTAATAATAGACTGCGGCTTAAGAGTCCGCATTGTCTTTCAAACTGCCTCTGCACATGGTAGTATAGCCCTACAACCACTACGACCAACCAGAGCAATGAACAAGCTGATTCAAACAACGCTAAACATGCCCAATGACTCCCTGTCCACATAGCACATTGTGATTGGTCCCCCATGTCAACCCTCAATGATGGTTGAATATCACAATTCCCTATGGCTGATGGCTAGACTGTATTCCCTTGGCAAATCAATTTGCTACCACTAGTGTGCATCTACATTTCTCGGCTAATAATTTTTGTATGTGGAAACCAGTGTTGTGTCTTACCAAGATGAGCCCAGTTGACTGTTGTTTAAAAACACTGTGATAATGTTGCCATTTTATCTAACCACAATAAAATTGTGCGAACATTGTTTTAACTTCGACAGCCCTATTAAAGAAATTTTGCAAAACAACGTACAAACCTTGGTAATGGTCAGTGGCCTAAATGCCTTTACTGTGCATGATATTCAGTTTAACACTGAGTCCTTTGGTATTCCAAGGCATTCCAACCATTTATGGAAATGCTGAAGGTGCAGTTTGTGTCTTCCCTTTTGTGTATGCCAATATCACATATTGGAATTGTACCACTGTCAACCATACCAAGCCATGGTGTGCCACTACTAACAACTACGACCAGGATGGGAACTGGGGGAATGTCCTCGAGGTGGTGAGTGCAATGCATTTTTTTTTACTGGCTCTGGCTGTGTGTATGATTTGTTCATAATATATTCCCATAAAAAAGTTATGCAGTGTACAGCCACACACTCACAATGCATGTGTATAAGGGAAAAATCTGGAGTAATATGCTTTCCAGGGCTATTGGGATAGCACTATGACCAGAGCTATAGAGAGTGCTTTGTATGGCTCTAGCTACAACCAAGCAACAAACAAGGCGACTTAAACAACGCTAAGCCCGCCCAATGACTCCAACATAATTGGATAGACACCAATGTCTGAATACGACGGTTCCATATGACTGATGGCTAGATATACCCACTGAGCAAATCAGTTCGTCATCAGAGCTGTAGGCTAGATTGAAATTAGTCTGAGAAAGCTTATAGCTCCGAATTTTTCCTTGAAGTGGAAGAGTTCAAATAATATTTCCTATGATGTGGCCTACACAGTACCTAAAACGCATGTGATCTGTACGGATAAAAGCATGGAAATTACACTGGAGAAGTCTGAAGACCTTGACCTGCATGCAGATAATCTTCAGCTCAATGACCCCTACTGCACACTCTCCTCAAACGCCACTCATGTGTTTGCTAGCATTCCACTCACCGACTGTGGAACCAAGATAGAGGTGAGAAACTTTTGGGGGATTAAGGTCATTTTAGGTGTATTTTTTTCCCTCCTACATTATTGTCTGTCTGTTTGTTGGTCTCTCATGCAGGATGATGGAGAAAATATCATCTTCAGGAATGACCTGGTGTCCATCAATGGCTCAAGGGGCATCGACAACAGCAGTTACAACGTGATGATTAAGTTTGTCTGCAAGTACCCCAAAACAAGTGGTTTAGTGTCAGTAGAGCTTGGCAAGGAAAAACCCTCCCTCACATTCGAAGAGAAAAGCATTGGTATGTTTAGCTACCAAATAGAATTTTTCTGGTCACCCAACTTTCTCCAGTTGATGGACCCAGACACCTCCCCATTAGAGTTCAACTTGGGAGACATGATATACATGCAGATCGCCTCAGAGACCCCTATCCCAAACACAGAGCTTTTTGTTGAGTCTTGCATTGCTGCTCCTAGCAGTCAACCAAACCATCCTGTTTCCTACACCATCATTAAAAATGGGTAAGACCTGCTTTGACTTCCATAACTAATACAGTTTAAAATATGAATTTCTCTCATTTGTATCTTAATATGCTTCGCCCTCTAAAGATGCAATGAGGACAAATCTGTGCAGAACTACCCTAGCCACGTGTCCAAAGTTCGACTAGGGTTCAAGGCTTTCCATTTCATCGGGAGATATGAGAAGGTAAAGATCAAGGCTCAGTGCACATATTATTGTTTAAGAGACTATTGTTGCAACGTATTGATCATAACACCTCATTGTTGTAACCTGACAAGATGTAATACATTTTCAAAAGTAATATGTGACATTGTCACATTAATGCAATGTAAATCTCAATTTTTTAGTTCTGGTTTAACATGTTTGTCATAAGTATCATTCAACAGTGCAGCATTAGACAGCCTGTAGGTTTTATTTATTCAAATGCAGATGGTCTTTCACTTAAAGATGGGGTGTGTGATCAGGAAAAACGGTTTAAGAAAACTAGGCATTTGAAAATAAACAATTCAGAGGTCCAATCCCCTGACTTCAGATTTCCCCTGAAGCCACACCTCCAGAGTATAGGAACAAATGGGGAGGGGAAGGGACAAACGGCAGTTGGGTTTGACAGACTTCACCATCCAATCATTTTTGCTGGTTCCTTTGAAATGATTGGATGTTGTTTCTACTGTCCTGATAGTTCCACAGGTGACTAACAAATTTTATTTTTGTGTTGGGAGTATTTAATTAATTGTTTGCAATCAAGGTATGAATGTCAAGCAATACAGTAAGCAATATAGTAAAAAAGCACTCCAGAAAAGCATCATATACCCAACCTTTAAAACTGGTAAAAAAAAAATAAAAAAAAATGCTCTTAATTCGGTATGTGGCCCGCAAAAAAAGAAAGTTTGGTCACCCCTGCATTCTCATTTTGTGCAGATATGCAATAAACCCACTAGTCTCTTCTGAATTGATGTTTTGTGTGCCAATTAAAACCATATTGGATACTCCTCTTTGCGTGCAGGTGTTCATCACCTGCTCGGTCATCCTGTGCGAGGGTGGGGTGTCCGACAGCAGGTGTTCCCAGGGTTGCATCCCAAAATCAGAACACCCAATCAACAAGAGGGAGGCTCACAATCAGACCTCCAAATACTACATTACCCATGGTCCCCTGCGCCTCAGACGGGAACTTGTCTGTACAGGTACAGTACTGACTCATATTGTGAGTTATACTGAAATTCTTGAATGCAGCACTACTTCGCCTACATTTTAAAGTAATACAGAGGAACAAGCAATATTATTCATTGATGTAAAACATTTCTTCTTCATTCTTCTTTATCTCTTTTAGGGGACCAAACCATTGTTATCCTGAAACATGCTGTTGTTGTTTTGGGTCTTTTGACCGCTGTTGCTATGGTGTGTGGAGTGCTGATCCTGTACAAAGTCAAAGAGTCAAAGGTCAAATATGAGCCAATGGCTTTTTCACAATTTGAAAAAGCTGGCTTTCAGTAAAGTTGGTTGTGGGGCTTTTATCTTGGAGACCTTTTAAAAATATTGATAATAAATCTCCTTCACAGCATGCCAAATTAATTAAACGATCTAACACAATATCTTGACAAAGGGTTCCCTGTTGGTGATTGATATGTACAACTATTAGTGCTAGTTAAAATGAGTTGTCTTATTTGTGACCAATATGGGGTTTAAGAACTGTCAAGCTAATAATCGTAATCTCAGAGGTTTTTTTGTTTGTACTAGAAATTATATATTTTGAATGCAGAATCTGTGGTGAAAGGAGAAATGATTCAAATTAAACAATTGTCCTTGAATTATGACAAATTCTATATCCCTTATTAAAACCTTCATTGTCAAAAAATGTGATGAATCACACCAAAATTGTCATTGTATTAATTAATTCATTCATATTTTAATTAAATAATTAATTGTGTCAAATGAAATTAATGAAATACTTGTCTGACAGCCCTATTATGTATTTATATGTTTTGCCTATAGGGGACATTTGTGGTAACGATGTCTATTTGTGGTTAAGTATACTTGTGAGGCTTTGGGTGGACTGTGGCAATGGATTTTGATTGTGGACTGTACAACTACCTTTGAATATTATAACACATGTATGGAGTTGAAGATAATGCTAATGTTTGTAATGTTAATCTCATTCATAATATAAACACATATACTGTTCATTACTCATGTTATCATTCTTCATTGTGACAGTTATAACATTTCTCCTCATATTCCTAGATATTCAACAATGCACAAAAGATATGTTGGCTATTCAACAATACACAAAAGATACACATTTATTTTAAGAGTGACAACATGCTTTTACAGCCCTTCAATCCATTAGGTCTAGGCGCACCCTACAAGTAACACCCCACCCTCTGTATTTTTATATGTACGGAATGGGAGAAGTGGATGAATAAGACACAGTGCAGGTATTTGATGTGATTTCAAGACCATATTATACGTAGGGCCGGGGCTAGCCATTTGGGTGTCCTAAGCACATATTTTTCTACATATACTTATACATACATATAAATATATATATATATAAGAGAGAGAGAGAGAGAAATAGTGTACAACATTATACATTATTTTGTTCATTATAGCTTTGCCTGAAATGCTACACTGACCCATGTAAAGAATAAAGAATAATGTGCCAAAAAATATAAAACACGACTGAATTTTGCTGATTTTATTTCCTGTGAACAACACATTTCGCGTGTTGCTTGAACCTGATGAAGCGACAGAGCGAAACGCGCTGTTCACAGAAAATAAAATCAGCAAAACTCAGTTCCAGTGTGCGTATTTTTTTTTTATCGCTAGATAAGAAGCTGCATGTTGCCAGCACCTGGAGAAGGCTGTGCAGAGGGACATTCAACATATAAAGAATAATGTGCCTGGTTCTTGCATAGGTTATAAGTGACCAACTTTGAAATTATTGCTATGTAAGCCAAATGCTTTATTTTAGCACTTTTTTTTTTTTTTTTTTTTTTTTTTGAAACAATGCAGTCATCTGTAAATATTCAAGAATAGTTTAGCCTATAGGCTAGTGATTTGTGCTTTCTGTGATAAATTCTTGGGCTTTGTAGGATGCAATCAAGTTGCATGTGTAGCCTAAATGTAATGACATGCAAAAATTAAAAGTTGATTCTCCGTGTATCACAGACACTAGCAGTGACCAGCAGCAATGGGAAGCCAAAATATTATATAAGTTTATAAGTAAGTTTTAGACTACGTTATGCATAAATACAGTCACGAAGTTCACCGCATTTAGAACTTTGATGAGCTTATGCGTTGATGATGATGGTTTTTTTTATTCAGTTTCTTGCAAAATAGAATAGAATAGAATAAATCTTTACTGTACTGTTCACCTTATACACATCACAGACTTCAAGTGTAACTCTTGAATACGAACCACTTACCTACTAACAAGCCTAGCGGTTTAAAGCACTCTAAAGGCTCAGGGTGTGAGTCTTTACCACTACCCTTTTTTTTTCAAAAGCGTCCTATGTTCCCCGGTCGCCATACAAAACGGGGAACATAGGGCCTAGGGAACATGCTCCCAAGCTCAAGCATATCTTCAGTGTTACAAAAATGCAGGTCACAATTGGGTTATGTCTAGAAGACTATTATCCAGGAATATAGCGTTTTAGCCAAATATTGAATCTGTGTGGTAGTAAACTGAAGATTCTATCATTGAAATGCACTGAATTTGGGGGCGCTGTGGCTTAGTAGGCTAGAGCGTCATACCATTACTCTGGGGACCCGGGTTCGAGTCTGACCCGAGGTCATTTCCTGATCCCACCCTTTCTCTCTCTCCCACTTGTTTTCTGTGCATCTCTATACTGTCCTATCAGACTAAAGGCAAAAAGCCAAAAAAATATCTTTGAAATGCACTGAATCTATCCCTTTTTCTGACTGGAAAAAATGGGTAATAACATTGAAAACATATCTATATTCACTTTCTTTCAAATAATGCACATCGGAAGCCCACAAATTGGGAAGTCCAAAAAGATAAAAGTGGTTTTAAATGTTGGTGCAAACAATATTAAATATTCTAAAAGCTTCTATCTATTCGGGACTTCCCAATTTGTGGGCTTCCGATGTGCATTATTTGAAAGAAAGTGAATTTGCAACCCCTTAAATTAATTAAGGGAGGTGATGACATGTTGTCATACTGAATTGACATAAGACATGGACTTGCATAAGAAACTGTGATTGATGATGGTTCAGAGGAAATTTCTGTAGAAGGGAGTGGCATGACAATCCTAGGGTGTGTCCAGGAGTGCTGACATGCTGTTGACCTTAAAGAACTGAGTGTCATCAGCACTGCTGCTTCTCCAACTTATCAGTGCATGGTGTTTTTTGCCCCCAATGGCACATTCCAGCAGCACTTCCTAAAAGGCACTTATCCTTAATTCTGACCCCCTCAACCCTCACCTAATCCTGAATGAGAGGTGAGGAAGTGCCTTGAAGGCGACGCTGCCTAAAAAAGCATTGTTGAGGCCAAAAAAGGACACACACACACACACAACCAAGACCAACTACTCTATGAACACTCCCCTGCACAAATGTTTACAGACTTCATCTCCATGCTGCTACTTGCACCATAATACCCTTTTGCCTCATTGCACCTTGTTAACTCAGGTTTTGCACTCCAGTAACATACCTCAATAACTTTTGAAACACTGACAGTTCAGAAATGTATGCTCACAATGTCTGTTATGTTGTCTGTTATTATGTTACTGTTATCTATTATTACCATGCCTGATATCTTGATATCTTTGCACTTTTATGTCAGGTTAGTTGTGATGTCTTATCTTAGTTATACTTCTTAGTTGTATGTCTTAATATTAACTTGCACATTTGGAGCTTTGAGAAATGCAATTTCAGTCTGCGTGCAATGTACTGTTGCAGTGCTTGATTGACAATAAAGTTCGCTTTGCTTTGCTTGCTTGCTTTGCATTCTGTTCTGGTTTGAAACAATTGGGCAGCTTGTCTAATCAGCTTCGCTTATTGGTCAGTTGTCTCTCTACCGATGTAAACACGTTCCCAGACCATGAATACGGATGAACAGTGGTATTATGGGCAGGCTATGACAGGCTAGCTTAAACATTGAGCCCCCCAATTTTGGAAATATATTGAATATTGCCATATTGAATTTTGTATGGCAAGGGCCTTTTTCCAAAACAGTGGCCCACAGAGAGTATTTCTGCCAAATTTAATGTAAGTAAATGGCTTTTACACTAGCCATTTAGTAGCAATGTCGGCCATCTTGAAAAACGTACGCCATATTGAATTTTTGTTTGGCCAGGGCCTTTTTCCAAAACAGTGGCCCTCAGACAGTATTTCAGGCAAATTTCATGGTTTTATACCAAAGTAAATGTTTTTTACACTAACCATTTAGTAGCAATGGTGGCCATCTTGAAAACATGGCCGCCATATAGAATTTTTGCGTGGCCAGCGCTTTTTTTTTTTTTTCCAAAAAGTGACCCTTGGAGAGTATCAGTGCTAAATTTCATGCTTTTATACCAAAGTGAACGATTAAGTCACTAATCTGCTCTACTGTTAAATATTAATTATAAATGTTGCTCTTTTATTTATTTTTTACACAGTAGAAACAAAGGATCTGTGTTCCATCCATTACATCTTTTCAGCCCCACACATACCAGATCCCCAAAACAATTCCTAAGACAAAATAATACCAAAAGAAACTAATAATACAGTACATTAGGCACAAGGAACATTAGGCCATGACCAGTGTTCTAACATAAAATGATCTGTTGGGGAGAAACAAAACCTAATGATAAAATAACTAATTGAGAATGATATCAGCACTAGGTTTGTATACCAAAGTAAGTAAGTAAGTAAAAAAAACTGCAGAAAAAAAAGTATGATAAGAAATATATGTAGGCATAAAGATAAAATGTTCAAAGAAGAAGAGAGAGATGAAGAAAGAAATCAGAAGGATTGACTCTGCTTACTCAAGTCTGATCAGGGATCACTGCAACAGTTTCAAGATGGTCGAGAACTAGTGACCATATTTTTTAGAAAGTTTTCAGAGAACCTCTCAGGGAGTAGCGCATTTTCTCAAGGCATATACACTGCAGTGTCTCTTTTATCCATCCATCAAATGTGGATGGGGAGGCATGCTTCCATTTAAGAAGAATAAGTCTTCTAGCCAGCAATGTTGTAAAGGCCAGAACAAACTGAGCCTTTATTGACATACCTGTATGTATTCTAATAGGGACCCCAAACAAGGCAGTTATTGGGCTGGGTTCTATAGATAACTTAAGGGCATTCCCAAGGGTCTGGAATATTTCCGACCAAAAATCATTTAACTTTGGGCAGGACCAAAACATGTGAACAAGGTCTGCAGGTGACTGCTGTGTGTTGCATTTAATCGCTTCTATCTGGATATATCCTCGCTGAGCTTGTTTGATGTGCCTCGCCGCTGGCATTGAAACTTTTGCATGCGTGGCCTTTTTGGAATCATATGTATGTGCCAGGGCCACCAGAAAAGGGAGTGGTGTTGTTAAAACGGTATTGCCACATTTGTGGTTATTTTGAAGTTGTTTGATGTGCCTCGCCACTGGCATTGAAACTTTTGCATGCGTGGCCTTTTTGGAATCTTAACTTGTCCGCCAACATAGCTCTTTGAAACCAGAAAAGGGAGTGGTCTTGGAAGTGGGGTATCACCACGAGTGTGGTTCCACCACAGAGATGAATACTGAAGGTTGCAGTTATTTACAGGTTTATCAACATTCTAAATGGGTAATGATCAAGATATAGAACTGAAATATTTACTGACTCACCAAGTGATTTATCTCAAAGGCTCACATAGCATCTATGGGATCTGGCACATTGTGCTGTTCAGCAAATTGGGTTCATTTCTTTCTTTAAAAACCCAAATGACATGGAGATCATGACATTTTATGACCAAATAATACAGAAAATCAGGTAACTGCAAAGGGCTCACATACGTTTGAGCAAGTTCAAGTAGTTCATTTGTCACATACATAATCATAATACACAATTTGCAGTGAAATGTGGGACTGGTAGACTCCACAGACTTTTTTTAAAAGTAATAAATAATTAAATAATAATAATAATAATAATAATAATAATAATAATAATAACACACACACACGCACACACACAGACGGACACATGATCATGGGAGAAGAAATGCTCTATTTGCGCGGCCATTAAGTTCATCTGCGGAAAACCACGCTCACATCCAGCACTTGAAATAGGGACAGTGTTGATTGTGTCCAAGGAGAAATTCTCCATTACTTTCCCTGAATTTCCCGAATGCCCTGATGATATGTCGTGGGTCATTAGGTAATGCAAAACTGCCGGCAGAGCGCTTCTACTTCTTTTTCCCCGAACAGCTCGTCTTTCCCCCGCGGCCAGTAGCCTATTGTGGATAAACCTTTACATTATCGATTAGCTTGTTATATCTCATTTCATGAGAGAAATCACGAACAAGACAGATATCAAAACCAGACATTGACACTAAACAAACTTTAATGTATCTATTTATTATCCAGGAATATAGCATTTTAGCCAAATATTGAATCTGTGTGGTAGTAAACTGAAGATTCTATCATTGAAATGCACTGAGTTTGGGGGCGCTGTGGCTTAGTAGGCTAGAGCGTCATACCATTACTCTGGGGACCCGGGTTCGAGTCTGACCCGAGGTCATTTCCTGATCCCACCCTTTCTCTCTCTCCCACTTGTTTTCTGTGCATCTCTATACTGTCCTATCAGACTAAAGGCAAAAAGCCAAAAAAATATCTTTGAAATGCACTGAATCTATCCCTTTTTCTGACTGGAAAAAATGGGTAATAACATTGAAAACATATCTATATTCACTTTCTTTCAAATAATGCACATCGGAAGCCCACAAATTGGGAAGTCCAAAAAGATAAAAGTGGTTTTAAATGTTGGTGCAAACAATATTAAATATTCTAAAAGCTTCTATCTATTCGGGACTTCCCAATTTGTGGGCTTCCGATGTGCATTATTTGAAAGAAAGTGAATTTGCAACCCCTTAAATTAATTAACCCTTTGTAGGTCACCCCCAAAAAATATTTATGAAAAAATTATTTTTTTGTCTTTTCTAGCTCTAGTAAGCTCCAATAACAAGAATCAATGATTTTTTTCTCAATCGACCCCCCCATCTGTATTTTGTGAACCTCTACCAAACGGTTGAGATGACCGTAAGGGGTGCATTTTACGGAACACTGGAAACATATAGAAAAAATAGATATTATGCTATAAAACTTTGTATATATGCATATTTCTGCATACAATCACATTACAAAGTGCTCTTTATTGCTTTTTCAGCAAAATTATCTACTTTTGTAATAGGCTCCTATTAAACACCATACTAATGGTGATCCAATTGAAATGCATTGGTACATTCTTCCAAGCCCAATAACCAAGGACAGGCTAGGCCAAAAACTATGAAATAGCATTTGCCATATAGGTCTTAAATATCTAAACATGCAAAAACCAAATGAGTATGTTTATTACTATGAAAATATGGATTTTTGGGGAGAGGAGACTCGCCCCCATTGAAAACCATTATAATATCGGATATATATAATATACCCTACACTCCCTTGAAATGCTTAAGTATACCATCTAAGGGTGTGGAGGGCATTTTTAGGACCTAGTGTACCCAACCATGTAGTTAAAAAATGTTCTATGAAGAGATTCTATGATTTTTTGATACTTGACATAACAGCCTGTTAATTTCCATTCACTGAATTATGACCCTTTAGGGACATCTCAACCGTTTGGTAGAGCATAATTTCACAAAATTATTAAATACTCAAAACATGTGTATTTTTGTATGAAAATTGATATGTGTGTTCTATGGACTGTTTTTAACAATATTAAACAGGAAAAAACTCATATACTTGGAAAATATGGAAAAATTGATAATATGTATAATGGCTGAATTTATGAATTTCCGTATTTTGAAGTCATACAAGCTAAAATGGCATGGCTTTAAAATAAATAGAGCTACTGAGCAAGTTTTTTGTATTTAATATATAGTATCCAAGTAGTATAGATGATTCCATGTGATTTAATTAAGGATGGTTTGTTTTTTATCAAAATATGAGGAGTTAAAAGTTGCTCTACCAAACGGTTGAGCAAACCTATAAAGGGTTAAGGGAGGTGATGACATGTTGTCATACTGAATTGACATAAGACATGGATTTGCATAAGAAACTGTGATTGATGATGGTTCAGAGGAAATTTCTGTAGAAGGGAGTGGCATGACAATCCTAGGGTGTGTCCAGGAGTGCTGACATGCTGTTGACCTTAAAGAACTGAGTGTCATCAGCACTGCTGCTTCTCCAACTTATCAGTGCATGGTGTTTTTTGCCCCCAATGGCACATTCCAGCAGCACTTCCTAAAAGGCACTAATCCTTAATTCTGACCCCTCAACCCTCACCTAATCCTGAATGAGAGGTGAGGAAGTGCCTTGAAGGCGACGCTGCCTAAAAAAGCATTGTTGAGGCCAAAAAAGGACACACACACACACACAACCAAGACCAACTACTCTATGAACACTCCCCTGCACAAATGTTTACAGACTTCATCTCCATGCTGCTACTTGCACCATAATACCCTTTTGCCTCATTGCACCTTGTTAACTCAGGTTTTGCACTCCAGTAACATACCTCAATAACTTTTGAAACACTGACAGTTCAGAAATGTATGCTCACAATGTCTGTTATGTTGTCTGTTATTATGTTACTGTTATCTATTATTACCATGCCTGATATCTTGATATCTTTGCACTTTTATGTCAGGTTAGTTGTGATGTCTTATCTTAGTTATACTTCTTAGTTGTATGTCTTAATATTAACTTGCACATTTGGAGCTTTGAGAAATGCAATTTCAGTCTGCGTGCAATGTACTGTTGCAGTGCTTGATTGACAATAAAGTTCGCTTTGCTTTGCTTGCTTGCTTTGCATTCTGTTCTGGTTTGAAACAATTGGGCAGCTCGTCTAATCAGCTTCGCTTATTGGTCGGTTGTCTCTCTACCGATGTAAACACGTTCCCAGACCATGAATACGGATGAACAGTGGTATTATGGGCAGGCTATGACAGGCTAGCTTAAACATTGAGCCCCCCAATTTTGGAAATATATTGAATATTGCCATATTGAATTTTGTATGGCAAGGGCCTTTTTCCAAAACAGTGGCCCACAGAGAGTATTTCTGCCAAATTTAATGTAAGTAAATGGCTTTTACACTAGCCATTTAGTAGCAATGTCGGCCATCTTGAAAAACGTACGCCATATTGAATTTTTGTTTGGCCAGGGCCTTTTTCCAAAACAGTGGCCCTCAGACAGTATTTCAGGCAAATTTCATGGTTTTATACCAAAGTAAATGTTTTTTACACTAACCATTTAGTAGCAATGGTGGCCATCTTGAAAACATGGCCGCCATATAGAATTTTTGCGTGGCCAGCGCTTTTTTTTTTCCAAAAAGTGACCCTTGGAGAGTATCAGTGCTAAATTTCATGTTTTTATACCAAAGTGAACGATTAAGTCACTAATCTGCTCTACTGTTAAATATTAATTATAAATGTTGCTCTTTTATTTATTTTTTACACAGTAGAAACAAAGGATCTGTGTTCCATCCATTACATCTTTTCAGCCCCACACATACCAGATCCCCAAAACAATTCCTAAGACAAAATAATACCAAAAGAAACTAATAATACAGTACATTAGGCACAAGGAACATTAGGCCATGACCAGTGTTCTAACATAAAATGATCTGTTGGGGAGAAACAAAACCTAATGATAAAATAACTAATTGAGAATGATATCAGCACTAGGTTTGTATACCAAAGTAAGTAAGTAAGTAAAAAAAACTGCAGAAAAAAAAGTATGATAAGAAATATATGTAGGCATAAAGATAAAATGTTCAAAGAAGAAGAGAGAGATGAAGAAAGAAATCAGAAGGATTGACTCTGCTTACTCAAGTCTGATCAGGGCTCACTGCAACAGTTTCAAGATGGTCGAGAACTGGTGACCATATTTTTTAGAAAGTTTTCAGAGAACCTCTCAGGGAGTAGCGCATTTTCTCAAGGCATATACACTGCAGTGTCTCTTTTATCCATCCATCAAATGTGGGTGAGGAGGCATGCTTCCATTTAAGAAGAATAAGTCTTCTAGCCAGCAATGTTGTAAAGGCCAGAACAAACTGAGCCTTTATTGACATACCTGTATGTATTCTAATAGGGACCCCAAACAAGGCAGTTATTGGGCTGGGTTCTATAGATAACTTAAGGGCATTCCCAAGGGTCTGGAATATTTCCGACCAAAAATCATTTAACTTTGGGCAGGACCAAAACATGTGAACAAGGTCTGCAGGTGACTGCTGTGTGTTGCATTTAATCGCTTCTATCTGGATATATCCTCGCTGAGCTTGTTTGATGTGCCTCGCCGCTGGCATTGAAACTTTTGCATGCGTGGCCTTTTTGGAATCATAACTTGCCCTCCAACATAGCTCTTTGAAACTACTTGTGCACAGTATGTGCCAGGGCCACCAGAAAAGGGAGTGGTGTTGTTAAAACGGTATTGCCACATTTGTGGTTATTTTGAAGTTGTTTGATGTGCCTCGCCACTGGCATTGAAACTTTTGCATTGGTGGCCTTTTTGGAATAATAACTTGCCCTCCAACATAGCTCTTTGAAACTTCTTGTACACAGTATGTGCCAGGGCCACCAGAAAAGGGAGTGGTGTTGTTAAAACGGTATTGCCACATTTGTGGTTATTTTGAACTTGTTTGATGTGCCTCGCCACTGGCATTGAAACTTTTGCATGCGTGGCCTTTTTGGAATCTTAACTTGTCCGCCAACATAGCTCTTTGAAACCAGAAAAGGGAGTGGTCTTGGAAGTGGGGTATCACCACGAGTGTGGTTCCACCACAGAGATGAATACTGAAGGTTGCAGTTATTTACAGGTTTATCAACATTCTAAATGGGTAATGATCAAGATATAGAACTGAAATATTTACTGACTCACCAAGTGATTTATCTCAAAGGCTCACATAGCATCTATGGGATCTGGCACATTGTGCTGTTCAGCAAATTGGGTTCATTTCTTTCTTTAAAAACCCAAATGACATGGAGATCATGACATTTTATGACCAAATAATACAGAAAATCAGGTAACTGCAAAGGGCTCACATACGTTTGAGCAAGTTCAAGTAGTTCATTTGTCACATACATAATCATAATACACAATTTGCAGTGAAATGTGGGACTGGTAGACTCCACAGACTTTTTTTAAAAGTAATAAATAATTAAATAATAATAATAATAATAATAATAATAATAATAATAACACACACACACGCACACACACAGACGGACACATGATCATGGGAGAAGAAATGCTCTATTTGCGCGGCCATTAAGTTCATCTGCGGAAAACTACGCTCACATCCAGCACTTGAAATAGGGACAGTGTTGATTGTGTCCAAGGAGAAATTCTCCATTACTTTCCCTGAATTTGCCGAATGCCCTGATGATATGTCATGGGTCATTAGGTAATGCAAAACTGCTGGCAGAGCGCTTCTACTTCTTTTTCCCCGAACAGCTCGTCTTTCCCCCGCGGCCAGTAGCCTATTGTGGATAAACCTTTACATTATCGATTAGCTTGTTATATCTCATTTCATGAGAGAAATCACGAACAAGACAGATATCAAAACCAGACATTGACACTAAACAAACTTTAATGTATCTATTTAATTATTTGATCTTTAAAATATATTGTTAATCAAGAGAGGTGGCGGAGCTTGCAGAACCAACGTCCGAGGTTCCGGAGCGCGCTTCAGCTTGCTCCCCCTCAAATTAAGCCCTGTGTACAAGCACAAGGTAACAAGGCACATCATTCTTCAAATTGTGAAAACATTTCAGGCAAAGCTAATACATGAAGAAATATTAGTTCTATATCTTTATTTAATAATAACCAGTAATTATCACTCCTAAATCATTATGATTAAAAACTGGAACAGAACCCCATAGGATCGACCTAATGCAATACTTCTTTGTGCGGAAATCTTGAATTTTCTGGTGCTGTTTTTAAGACCTTGCAAAACCAGCAACTTTGTGTTTTAAATAATGCTTGTCCATTTTCCATTGGTTGGGGGGTGGGGGCACTACCGAGCATTTGTGCTCTGGGCACCCAAATGGCTTGTGCCAGCCCTGGCTATCTATTGTAGATTTCCCATAAATGCATATTATATGTAATATTTTTAATGAATAAACAAACAAATAAAATCAAAGAACAAAATTACATGGAATTATCCAGAGTGAATCAACAGTGCTAAGCACTATTGATAGCCACCTCAAAGAGCGAATTTTGAGAGATGGCGAAATGGCAGCTAAAGCTGGCAACAGACCTACCGATTATTAACCCCGATTTTGATACGATGGAACGTCCGGGCCAGTCATGGGTAGTCACGGGTAATCATGAGTAGTCGCAAGTTTCAGTCGTGGCTAGAATCGTTATGTGTGTTTGGGTGACAGATTTGTAACGATGCGATTCTTCCCATTGTTGACGCAATTACGACTGGGTCCGACTGAATCAAACATGTTTGATATGATCTTAACCGGTCCGTTCTGAGGTCGCTATGATACCAATTATGACATTAAAATGCCGACAACTCGATCGTTAGGTTTGTGCTCATGAACGACCGTCAATCGTCCCAGATTGAGTCTGTAGGTTTGGCTCACTAATCGTAAAAGACTGGCGTTCTAATCGTAAAAGACTGAGAAAGTCGGTAGGTCTGTTCCCAGCTTAACCCTAACTGAATGGGGTATGTCAAAACAAAACCTAATCGTTTTGATTTCTTTTTGACATGCCCCATTCTGTTACCGTTAACTGCCGTTTCACTATCTCAGTCTGCGTTGTATGAAATTTGATCATTGTGGTGGCTATTAATAACGCTAAGCAAGGTAAAACAGCAGGGCTGTGTTTATCCTCTCCGGATTATTGCTTTAAACATAAATGTATCAGTAGATTTAGCCTTATTTGTCTTTGAAAACATTACATTTCATAAAACTTGTAACATAAAAAATTCTTCTCTTAATGTCAGTAGAAAAATTGCACAACTTTTATGGTGACATGAAAGTTGTGAATTTTTAGCCTATCAGCCTGCACTATCATGTCTATGTTAAATGCATCCATATTTCACCAAATATTACCAGAATCTGGAGCCCTGATTTAAATGTTATACAGTTGATCTATATTTAGGGGGCTATGGACTTTCTAAAAATGCTATAACAACTTTTCCTTCAAAATGCCTACAGGGTTGTAGATTATTGAATATCTGGACCTGGCTAGTAGCAAACTAACAGACAGACAAGTAGTCCAGCATGCTGGTAGACGGCAACACTTTGAAAGTGATGTGAATTATTACAATATTGCCACCAAAGATTCTATGGCACAGTGCACTGCTATTCAACATAATACAATCTATCACAAACTGTAGGCTACTTTTAGGTTACAGACAGAATCTAATCTGATTATAGCACGTTTGTTTTGTCATATCATATCCTATTACTTTAGTGCTTCATGTGAGATTCGAAGCTTGATGTTGCTCCAAAATGCAGTATAGCCAGGCAATACCAGATTGAATAGTATTACCTGGGCAATAATGGCAATACTGAGGATGGCAGCCCTGATTACAGACATGACATGGTCTATTTCCTTATATAGTCCATGTAAAATAACTAGCCTGCCATTTATCTTGGTTAAATTGCCGGCGAAATTTACAGTTACTACATCAAACTTCCCCACTGAGTTGGAATCAGCAGACGCGGAGTCATTCTCCTTTTTATATACATCGAGAGTTGCCAATGGGATTTTGGGATTACTCTGTTGAAGATGAGAAAGGTTGAAAACTTTTACCGGATGACAAGCAAACAGTAGCCTATTAAAAGGCATGTACAGAGAATGGCTGTAGCAGAGACAGCAAGTGAGTCTAAGGTGATGACAGTGACAGGTTTTGGTCACCGCCCGTGCACTCCTCTAGGCTACCTTGTCTGCTGTGTGGGTCTGAGTGAGTGGGGTGGCTGGGATTACTGGGAAGGTTGATGCATGTGAAGCTGCGAGGGTGGCGAGTGAGTGTGTGTAAACAATGAAATGAGTGTGTCTCACTCTCATTGTGTGGGAGTTGGCAGCCCTGACTGCTAGGATATCCAGCTGTAAATCTTAATAATCTGGTTTAAGCCGGTTGATTTAATCCATTTGGTGGCTTTTATGCTGCCGTTGTTGAATTGGTAGCAGTGCATGTTGTATAACAAATACTTTGAGGTTTTGTTGGTCATAGTTTTGTTATTGAGTCATAAATGGCTGCACTGTCTAGTTTTGTCCATTCAGAGTCAATCAAATGAGACGCCAAGCTGCCCTCTAAGGAAATTCTATGATGGTATTGTTACAACAATTAAAGAGGTTCCAGACTACTTTAAAAACAGTACAGACAGGATGCGTGAGAACAACTTACTGTCCTGAATCAATTTAGTAGTGGAGACAGAGATGCAGAGAGGAAAGTATTCTCTGCCCACTGCAATTTACCGGCATCTCTCTGAATGCAAACATGACTACAGGCCTGATCATAGCAGCTCTGTCTAAATGCAAACATGACTACAGGCCTGATCATGGCATCTTATGAGGTAAACCATGTAGGCCTAGAACTGTGTTAGCCTATGTCAATTTGAAAGACCCAGGGCTAAAAAAAAAGGTTTTGGTTCCGGTTGGGGGCTGGTTGGTCATCACGGTCACCATGGGTCGGTAGGGATTTTTTTTCTCTCTCTCTCTCCCCGTAGCCGCAAGGGGTGTTTTTTTTTTCACGATAAAGCAGCTATTTTTTTCCATAACAGACTACCTACATATATTCGACCAGCTTACGACCCAGCATGTTACTCACACACACTAAAATAAATGACACCACTGACAAGCGAACGGTGGTCGACACCCCATTGGGGATGTTAGTCCATTTTACAGCTGTCATCTTTGCTGGCTGCTGATGCAAATGTACAAGGGGACAGTTTGACTTCTTGATGCACATTCTCAAATTATATCAAATCTCACAATTTTGGTTGGCACGGTAGTCAAAATCAGTCCAAGGCCCTCACTTCCTGACGAAGGCGTATAGCCAAAACACGTCGAAGTGCATTTTTTAACAATGTTTTGCCCATAGAAATAAAGGCATTTTAACTTTTTCAATGGATGAGTGCCTTGGTGTTATCTTTTGAATGATCTTAACCAGCCCTTTACCAAAGAGCACCATCCTAGATATAACATAAATGAGTTCCAGTTAGCACTCCTACCTAACAGTTTTCAGTCCAAGGCCCTGTTGTTCAAACTCACCAAGTGCTGTAGGTAGACCGAGCAGTGAACCAGCAACTCATACTACCAGCAAGTGAATGAGGCATAACAAATAACTTTCAGTTCCATTCAGTCAGCATTAGTAATCGGTTTGTTATTTGGTCTTGGTAGCATCAGATTTTCTTGATCTTTTCCTCTTACCTGGAGTTACATATGTGGGTAAAAGCATTTTGGTCTAAGTGTGTGCGTTTTCCTAGTCTGGCAACCCCAATTTTAACTTTAGTTTGGGCATAGGCATTGGAAAGAAATGTTGGCAACGAGTTGCTATCTGGCTACTTTACATTTCATATCAACTCGTTGGTAACATTTACATTCCAGCGCCAATGCTAAAGCTAAGAAAAGGTAAAATTAGGGTTGCCAGACTAGAAAAATGCACTGACATATTTTACTGACATATATATCTCCAGGTAAGGGGGTGAATAATCAATTTTCATAAGGAGGTGGAGTATTCCATTAAAAACAGCATTCAGGTAGCCTACCTGGAACAACAGGACTGACTGATTCACACTGGATTTCTCCTTTAAGAAAAGATATCCAATATGCAGTAATTGTATAAAAACTATTGTGCATTGCACAGAAAAATATCAATAGTATGCTATAGCCTTCAAGTTTGAATGTCCCAACAAATTGAAGGGAGGGAGTCACATGCATTACATGAAGCAGCCAAAATACAGAACAGTACAAATGTAGCCTACATGCAGCTATCTCTGAATTTCTTCAAAATAAAATGCTTAATAAAATCCTCTAATTCCAGATATAGGCACACATATGTAATACTGCATAGGCTACTACATAGGAGAACTTAATATGTCTAGCCTACCCTTCCTCATATGGACAATGGAAAGAGCGCATGAGCATTGACAGTCAGCTGTAATCAGCTAGTTCCACCTGTCAAAGCGACTTACACAAGAGGATTAACAATCAAGCTACATAGGAGTGCTAGAAAGAAATTATCACAGATAATATTACAGTGAGGTACTGCTAGGACAAGAGATGTTCTCTGAAGAGCTGGGTCTTCAAGAGTTTCTTGAATACAGAGAGGGAGGCCCCTGCTCTGACTGTGCTCGGTAGGTCATTCCACCAGCTTGGAACGACGCAAGAAAAGAGTCTGGATTGTCTTGTGCGAGGTGTTGGGACAGCCAGAGGATGTTCCTTTGATATCCGGAGTTGGCGAAGAGTGACCTTTGCCTTTATCATGGTACTCAGATAGGTAGGTGCAGATCCATTGAGTACTTTGTAAGCCAGCAGTAGTGATTTGAATTTGATGCGTGCAGCCAGGGGTAACCAGTGTAGTTCAATGAGTAGAGGCGTCACATGTGCCCTTTTGGGCTGATTGAAAACCAAGCATGCTGCTGCGTTCTGGACGATTTGTAGTGGTTTCACCACACAGGCTGGGGAGACCTGTCAGAAGGGCATTGCAGTAGTCAAGGCGGGAGATGACCATGGTTTGAACCAGCAACTGGGTGGCCTGCTGGGTCATATGGTCTAATTCTCTTTACATTGAATAGTGCAAAGCGGCAAGACCGGGCTACGGAGGCAACATGATCTTTAAAAGTCAGCTGATCATCAATTATGACCCCAAGTTCCTTGCTACTTTAGTAGGAGTAAGAGCTAGGGAGTCAGTTTTGATGCAAATGTTATGATGTATGGTTGGCTTTGCAGGAAAAACCTATAGTTCCGTTTTTGAGAGGTTTAGCTGTAGGTGATGGTCTTTCATCCATGCAGATATATCAGAGAGACAGCCTGAAATTCTTGCTGAGACCGTGTTGTCATCAGGTGGAAATGAAAGATAGAGCTGGGTATCATCAGCATAGCAGTGGTAAGAAAAGCCATGAGAGTTGATAATTTGCGCCAATGAGGTGGTGTATATGGCAAACAGGAGGGGCCCCAGCACTGACCCTTGGGGTACCCCTGTGACAAGGTGGTGCGTTGCAGATGTGTGCCCTAGCCAGGACACTTTGAATGAGCGCTCAGGGAGATAGGATTCAATCCATGAATGTGCTTTGCCTGTGATGCCCAAGTTTGAGAGTATATTTAGCAGAATGTTATGATTGACCGTGTCAAATGCTGCTGATAAGTCAAGCAGAATGAGTACAGAGTGGCCGTTTCAGCCGTTTCAGGGGAGTGACCACTTATCATCTTTGGTGTCAGGATGATCGCCAATACTAATAGGCTTAAGTTAACATAAGAGGAAGAGTTTAGCTAAGTGCAACTGTTTTGAACAACTTTTGCGCTGCATAGTTATGCTTACCGGATTTTACATAGCTATTTAGCGAGTTCTGTTATTATTTTGTGCGCAGCGGAGGGGGATCTGTTGCGTGAGCAGAAAGAGCAAGAGGGACGGGTTGACAAGGAGAGTATGTGAAGGGCAACATACCGTAGGCCAAACTCAATCAAGTTGAACTTCGTCTGTTGAAAAAATAAGACATCTCACGATAACGTATGCCTGGTGGCAGCTAATGTTCATGATGGAGCGCTCTGTAATTTCAGAATGTTCCCTCTCTATACCTGTGGCCGCTTCTCTTGCGTGTAGCCAGGTTATGGTGGTTGCGTCTGAACTTTGCTCAAGCGATTTAAACTGGTAGCCTACATGCAGTCGCCTAAAAATCATATAGCCTAATAATACGAACCGTATCTATGGATATATTTAGCTCATAAAATAAATTCCAAAAACTAAAAAAAAAAAATGTTTGGGTCGCACAGAAAATGACAGGGTCGGTCGGCAACTGGAACCAAAACTACTTTTTTTTCTAGGCCCCATTGACCTCGGTCTGAGAAAAAAAACTGGCATAGAAAGAGCAATTGATGATATTAGAGGAACATGGCATAGATAGAGTTTTGATGATATTAAAGGAACACATATGCCCAATTCCCATCCTACACTGCATACGTATTGAGTCCCTGTGTTTTTCTTCAGCCAAAGACTTATAGGCAGTTTATCATTGTCTTTATTATAGATAATGGTAAACGGTCAGCATTTATATAGCGTTTTTCTACTCCTATGAGGACTCAAACAGCTTTATCGTTTGTCTCATTCAGCCATTCACACGCTGGTGGCATGTGTGTATTGTTTTTTATGTCAACATCTACTCCTGCCCAGGGACTACTGATGTAAATTAGCCCATGGCTACAATCAACTCAGTTATATATTGTGCATTGTCCCTGTTCAATAAACATATGAATAAAATATAATTAAAAAATAAATAGAGGCTGCCATGCAAGGCACCAACCTGCTCACCGAGAGCAATCATGAGAATGCCCTCCCAGGATTGAACAATGCTGCAGAAGCACAGCTGTGCGGCAAAAACTTCTTATGTGACCAATTTTAATTAACGTTACAGTCTATCAATAAAAAAAAGAGGCAGACTATAAAAAAGACTGGCAAGTTCATGCTGGGGTCAGAAAAATGTGGCTTTATGTTCATTCATTCATTCATTCATTCATGCATGGAGGTAGAGTGACAGCCTTCATTCAGTCTTTAAACCACAAAATCATGGTAATCTGCACATATATGCAAAGTAGTTGTTGACGGTATTGGTAAGGATTAATCCTCTGTGTTGAAAGGCTGATCTTGAAAAGTGTTTTGACATGTGACTATCTCTCAAAGTAAAAAAATCAGTGTGGATAAAGATGAAATTAGTTGGGGACAAAGAGAATGTGCCAGTTGCCAGTGCCAGTTGAATGAGTCAGAAAAATGTGGCATTCATCCGCACATGCATGGAGGTAGAGTGACAGCCTTCATTCACTGTCCTTAAACCACAAAGTCATGGTAATCTGCACATATATGCAAAGTAGTTCACGGTATTGGTAATGATTCATCCTCAGGAGGCTGAGGAGTGGTGTCTGATCTTGGCAAGTGTTTTGACATGTGACTATCTCTCAAAGTAAATAAATCAGTGTGGATACGGATGAAATTAGTTGGGGACAAGAATGTGCCAGTTGTCAGTGCCAGTTGAACCACAGCACCCCCCAGGGGTGACATCATGAAATACACAGACTCCATGGAAAAAAAGATAGATATTGTCAAAATCTGAACAATGTGTAGTTTGTGAGGATACAAATGTTAATTAGTGAAACAATGTTAAATAGTGAAATTAGTGCATGTTATATTGTGAAAAAAGAAATGATCAATTCTAACAATTCTCTGCTGTATCTTTATCCAAAAAAACTATTCCAAGGAGGGTGCCATGGCTCGGTGGGCTTGAGTATTGCATTGTGGGTCTGGGGTCCCTTGTTTCCATCTCTCTTCCTTTCATTTCCTGTCACCCTCTCTACTGGCCTGTCAAATAAAAAGGCGAAAAGCCCTAGAAAATATCTTAAAAAAAAATAAAAAATAAAAAATGGTAATGCTTTTAATTACAGCCCATGACGTATCGTGTAAGGAGTTGGTAAGAATGACTTAACAAAAACCAAGGGATAAGTATGCTGCGGAATAACATAAATGACATGAAAGTAGTGTAATCTGAATCTGTAATCTGTAAGCAGATACTTAACAGAATACAGAACTTTCATTACTACAACAGAACTTAAATTATCCAGCCAACGTATGCAGTAAGTACTGTCTAGGCTATATTTTATATTTTATTTATATTTAGTAAGTACCCTCTCTCTCTCACTCTCTCTCTCTCTCTCTATATATATATATATATATATATATATATTTTTTTTTATATTATTTATTTTATTTATTTTTTTTTTTCTTGATACTTTTTCTTACACCTTTCTTATCTACTCCTTACCCAATTCTTTAAGCACTGTAAAAATGTAATTGAAAGTGTTTGAACTTTTACTATATAAACTCATGACTCATGACGTGAATTCTGAAGTGGGGAGTTGTCTGTTCTTTCATGCAAATTGTGGACACTCCTCTTAAGTCCCTTATATAAATATATGCCAGTGTGAGTTTATGTAGCCAGAGTCCTGAGGCATAGGGACATCATACCTTGTGCTCAACACCTCAACTCAGTTTCCAACTTGACCTCCTGATTCAAACCCTGATCTGCTGTTTTGGTGAGAGTCAAACTTTTCTGTATTTGAATGTAAAAGATTCACAGTGTTTTCATTTCAGATTTTTTATTTTTAAATTGTTGATATTAAAGAGCACACAAGGCATGCAGTTCAGTTTATGAGAATTTAGACTGGTTAATGCATCACATTACTTTGCAAAATGCAAAATAAAGATAAAGACAAAATATAACAAAGACAAATTGAAGTAAAATCTAGTGCTAAAATTATATACATCTGTCATTAACACTTTAGTAGTCAGTGTTATAATAGTATATTAGTATATTAGTATGCATATTAGTAAACCACGAAATGCAAGGAAAACTAGAAAAAGACCACAAACACAGACCTTCGCCAAGGCAAAAGGGTCAATTATGCAATACAAATTACAATAAATATGTTGTGCTTTAACAGGACCAGACCACAAGATTTGGTAGCGAAATCAAGAGAGATGGTGATGAGCCCAGTCCCTATCCTACTGTGTGTCATCATGGTGATGGCAATGAGTACGTTGTTGATATGTTTATAAAATATGTTTGTGTACACACTTTTTGGGAAATTTCTTTTTCTTATTCACTAGGGTCCAATGGGCTAGCAAATTACTTGATCAAGTTATTGTAAAATGAGCTTGTATATGATGACTTGTGGTCCTTGTGTTTTCCTCACAGGTGTGAATGCCACCCATCAGGGTAAGAACACTACTCTTACTCTCTGACATTTACAGTTGACTTATTTTTTATGATTTATTTAAAATACTTATTTTATTCTATGTAAAAAGTGAATGAGCAGATGATGTGGGGATACTATGTAGGAGATGTAGTGGGTAGTGTAGGCTATGTAACCAACTCGTGGTAATGCTGGGTTTACCAGGGGTGCTCTTAGACACGGCACGTAGCACCGTGGTAAAACCAGCATAATCACCACACTCCAGTAGTTTATTGTATTTCTAAGACTGTAACCACTTTACCTGTGTATGCTTTTATTTAAAGAAGAGGTTTGTCGTGATAAGGATCAATAGTATATCATCATCAGCATAAGCAGCATCATAAAACCGTTTGCCAGGGAAGCAGAATTTCGATATATTCATGCAGACTAGAGAAGACCGCTTGTTAGTAGCTATCAGGTGTATTGAGCTAGGTGGTAAGTAGATATCTATCAATTACTAAGTTTTCCATACCTCGTTTTAAACTATTCCAATAGAACGTTGTGATTTGCTAAACGCCACAATGTCTAAATACAATTTAGAACGTTGTGATTGGATAGACAGCTCAGACACCACCAATGTCTGAGTACAACCTATGGCAGATGTACTCGCTGAGCAAATTCAATTTGCTACTGCTAGAGTACGTCCAAGGTTCAAGGCAATAGCTCGATGCCCCCAATACTACAACTAGCAAGCCGTCTACTCCGGATATGAGATTGAGGTCACTGCTCGCTCCCTTCGCTACAACACAACTCAGAGTGTTTCTTAATGAAGAAATAGCATTCACAGTCCATGCATGTCCATGTAGACATTATAGTAGGCTTTAGAGACACTTACTGTATATCCACAACCATATCTTTGTCTACATCCTCCATAGGTTGCACAACACCCAACTCCCAGGCACAACCAGGTAAGAGAATTTGTCCACATTTCTAATATCATATTATATTGATGCTATCTAAAAACATCAAAAGCATAATATACTGAACAATGAAATAACTGAACCCTAAAAACATTCACTGAAAAATAATAAATGTTAATTGATTAATCTCAAATCGTCAAATAAATGACCTCCAATCACAATCACCCACCATATCGCAAAGTCCTCTGTACTTAGCATCTGCAGATTTTGCAATCGCCATAATTGAACAAAGTCTTCTGTACTCTGCTCTTCAGCATCTGCAGATATTGCTTTCCTTCTGGATGGATCTGGCAGTGTTCAAGCAGACCAGTTCCTAATCATGAAGGAGTTTGTGAAGAATGTGACCAAAAGTCTTCTGCCGTATGACACCCACGTGAGCATCACTCCTTCTGTTTTTTATTATTATTAGGCTATTTGTAGCCTCTAAAGTCTAAACAAAAATGTCTACATGTTGTCATACTTTGTTTCCACAGTTTGCCATTGTCCAGTACTCCGGTAGTGTCACCTATCATTACTACTTCAATACCTTTAACAAAACCACGTTTCAAAGTCAGGTGGACGGCATCGTCCAGAGACAAGGAAGCACATACACAGCCTGGGGTATTGACAAAACTGTGTAAGTTATATGTGAAATCTTTGTGCTGTCTCATCTGACATCCTTATGTTTTTCAATGCCCCTATAAGCTCTGTGCTAAACACATGCCATGTATATACTTTATGCTAATCTACAAATGGATTACTATTTCCAGTCTTTACTAATAAATATGTCTTTCTAGCCAATACTGTATGGCTTAACTTAATTTAATTTAAGCCTTTATCTGTTTCCTCTGACTTGTTCACATGCTCCAGCAAACTTTTACCACAAACTTTGCCAGTTTTCGCTAGCACAGTGGTAAGAGCATTCAACTCTCATGCTGGTTAGTTGTACAGACAGAGTGGCAAGCTTGAGACTCGAGTGCGATGAGAACGGCTCCGGCTACATTAATACTTAATTATTTTTGTTTCCTGTTAATGAAGAGCCTGTGAAGTAAATATAGTAAATATGAAATACTTCCAATCTGCACAGGGACAATGTGTTTGTTTCATCTGCTGGAGCAAGAGCTGATGCCAAGAAGTTCCTCATTGTCATCACCGATGGGCAGTCTTCCGATGCTGGAAATTATCCTGCCGCTACAGCGAAGGCTGATGCAAAAAATATCACCAGATACTGTCTAGGGGTAGGAATCTCCTCACAGTTTTTTCATTAATGTTAATTACCGAAATGATTATTAATTAAAATCTTATCTTATGACAGGTTGGTGGTGCCTTTACAAGTCAGTCATCACAAGATGAACTCAAGGCCATTGCATCTAAACCAGAATCAGACCATGTCTTTCAAGTCAACAATTTTGGAGGACTCAACCAAATAATCTTGACATTGCAAAAGAAAATCTTTCTCGAACAAGGTACTTTTGAATTTGCATTGATCGGTATGCTAATTGTTTCATCAAACAATTGAAAATTTGAGTTTAAAACAGATGATTCCTTCCCCCTGTTTCCTTTGTTTTTTTTTAAAAAAAAAAAAAAAAAAAAAAGCTGTCAGACTTTCTCTGCAAACACTATCAGTCAACTCCCATGGGCGGTGTCTGTCACTTTTACATACCAGAGCCCATTAACCTGACAAGCCAGACTGCAATATCAAAAATGTACAGTGGGGCGGAATTTCCAGTTTTCTTTCCAACTGCCTCCACACACAATTGTATACTTTGCGATTGGTTCGATCAAACTTGGCCCAATAGTTTGTTTCTAGACATACAGTACCTGCATAGCAAAGCTACCACAAAGTCCAGATTCCATTGCTTAGAGTCTATAAAATTTGCTTGCTGTTTATTTTTTATTCAGCCTTTTCATCACATTTTTGTAGTGTGTTGCACCAATCACTTTCACATTATGCCACTTTAGCGAAGCACCAGGAATCTCTGAATTCTTCGTCAGCCTTTCTGTGAACTTAAAACATTTTGACATGCCAGAGCATTGCCCAGGTGAATGAATGAATGAATGAATGAATGAATGAAGAAAGAAAGAAAGAAAGAAAGAAAGAAGAAAGAATGTCAGAAAACGTTAAATGCTGTAAAAAAGAAAAAAGAAAAAGTCAAATAGGTCACATTTTTGTACAACCCATTTTTGAGCCATTGTTATCGGTTAAAATAGTAACCATGTTCACTTTTAAGCTTAACACTATAGAACTAATCTAACCCATAGGCCCTCTTGTCTATCAATGGTTTGGCTGTCAGTCTGTTAAAACGTTTGTCACTGCAGTCATGTTATTATTACCATGTTATTAACATCATATTTTTCTACAGGTGTGATTGGAAACTGTGGAAACCCAGGTAAGTTAATTGTAAATTTACTGTAGGCCTATCAATTGATTATTATTATTATTATGTTATCATAATACTGTAGTAAATATTTAATACTCTGGATAAAACAGCACATTTTCAATCCAACCCTTCTACCTAGGACTTTAAACTTTAAATAGAGGCATGTTTCGGCACTGGCACTTTTTTTCCCCTATTTTAATCCGTGTTATTTTATGAGTTGACTGACGTCATTTATTCCTATAAAGGTATGATTGCCTATGTAAAAAATTTGAAACATTTACACAAGATATTCCTTCATCCACTACTTTATATGTTTGTCTGCAGGGTACCAAACTTGTTCACTCTCAAGTGTACCTCAGATCACAACAACCCAGGGTAAGAGAGTTTGTACACATATCACATGCATGCACACACTCACACCACATCAGACTGACACTGCAGAACACTACAGCAATTTTTGCAGATATGTAGATACCTTTGTAAAAGGAGGAAAATTAATGACAAAATAAATAAATAAATAAATAAATAAATCTCTCTCTCTCTCTCTAGATATATAGTCAACCTATAGCCTAGCTAGTAGAAGGAATGCAGTAGTGTCTAGCCTCTCAGATTTTTGGAAATAAAGGTTATCCACCTCTTAGCCTAATACAGTTTCTAAATCAAATGCTACTTTTAACATTGCCAAATCCCACTGCACATGAACTTGCACTTGAACATGTGATTCTGCTTATTGCAGCCCATTTTGCAGTGATCAATAATTCACATTTTACCCACCTCTTATTTTACCACTATGCAGCACTGTATACTAACATGGAGTATTGTGCACTTTGAACTCCATACTTAACTTTACCATGCTCCAAATATGAGCACAATGACTTGAAAATGAATCGATACACAATCTCACATAATGATGCATGTTGATCATCCATAATTTGATCTTCCGTCTTTTGACCCTGAAATACTGAATTACAATAATGTTTATAATGCAGAACCATCTCCCCAGTTTTCCAATAGACTTCAGGTTGATGAAATGAAACTCCTAAAAGCATAATCATCTTTTTTTCCTCTATTTTTCCATCTTCAGAAGCTGCAGATATTGTCTTCCTCCTCGATGGATCTGGCAGTGTGTCTGCATCTCAGTTCCTGATCATGAAAGACTTTGTGAAGAATGTGACCAGAGTTCTGCTGCCATATGACACCCAAGTGAGTCCAACTCTTATCTGTTTATAATGGAGGTCAATCTGCGTTGTCCAGCCCATGGATTGAACCCACAACCTCATAGGAACCTTGAATCAGGATTGGAGCATCAGTCATCTGGTGTGATCTAGCCAGTTGACTCAACTGACTAGGAGTCTCGAGATGTCAGGAAGTTTGCTAGTATTGTTCATAAATGGCTAGATGGCATAAGTTACATATTCTTTTGTGTCTCACGAAATGTAATACCACAAGGCTTAGCATGTTCATCAGTGCTGTTTGTGTTGTAACATAATAATGGCAGAACACTTTGAATCTAGACGTTCCCTAGCAGTAGCAAATTGATTGATACAGACTAGGCATTAACCATAGGAAATAGTTGTATTCTGGCATCGGTGGTGTTTAGCCAATCACAACACTCTATGTGGACAGTAGGGCTTAGTGTCCCGCAGTTTAAATGACGGCGCAGACTCTTGAGCCACAGTCTATCCTTTGGGGCCAGACTGTACATTACATATGCTACAGTCTGGCTTGTCAGGCTAGTACAATTGATTCATTTGAATAGACTACATATGCTTTGAGATGTTGTGCCTTCTGTTGACCATGTTATATTTTGTTTTCACAGTTTGCCTATGCTCAGTATTCAGACTCTGTGACCAAGCACGTGAACTTCAATCAGTTTAATAGAACAGGATTTGAAAGTCAGATGGACAGTATCAGCCAGAGACAAGGAGGCACATACACTGCATATGCTGTTCAGAAAGTTGTGTAAGTTTCAAGTGGACACTTGAGCAGACTCACGTTTGAATGTTTTAAGTTGTTAATGTCCTTCATCCAAGTTCTGTCCTCCCCACTTCTTAGCACTGTGAAATGTGTGGAGTTCACATAATCTACAAATAGTCTGTTCATAATGAACAGCTCATAATATACTAGTTTCTAATCACCGTGATACCACTATACTTATGTACACAGAGACGACATGTTTGATTCTTTTGCTGGAGGAAGATCTCATGCAAAGAAGTTTCTGATCATCATCACAGACGGGGAAACTTACGATGCTTCAAAATATCCCAGTGTCACAGCGCAGGCTGATGGAAAGAAAATTACAAGATATGCTCTCGGGGTGCGTAGTGTGTTGCCCCCCCCTCCCACTTCTATTTTTCACCTCAAAGCACATAAAATAAATATTTATTAAATAGCTTATTAATACCAGTAAGTAGTTAATTAGCTGTTAATAGTATAAAGGTTAATAGTTATATAACAATAATTTCATAGAATAATTCATCAGTTAGTTAGTTAACAGTTAGTTTACGGTTTGTTTTGGCTAAATGATAAAATGGAAACACGCCATGGAATTAAGTCATTTTACTGATTGAAACCACTAACTCCAATTAATTTCTAACTAATGTTAATTAGCTATTTAATAATCATTCATAGAGGACAGTTATTATAAAGTGCTTCCAAAAAGATATCTCAATCTTAATCTTTCAATCAGAAACTTTCTGATTAAACAGATATTTACAAAATAAATAAATCAAAATGATCTTCTTGTGTTGTGTGACAGGTTGGGAGTGCCTGGACCAGTTCGACGGCACAAGCTCAGCTCAATGCCATTGCCTCTAAACCAGAATCAGACCACGTGTTTAGAATCGACAGCTTCGAGGCACTAATCAACATCACCAACTTACTGGAACAGAAACTCCTAAACGAACAAGGTATTTGCAGATTTACAGTAATAAAACTATTATTAGTGTAATATCACTTGCCAACAAATAGGTTTATGAAATATTTAAGGCCCACCTTAATAGGAATCTTGTGTGTGAAACAGAAGCTAATTGGCTAAAAGTCTACACTGACCACTAACTACACTGTCTACACTGTCTACACGTTTTATAGTGTCTTTACTGCTGATGTTATTAGTACCTGTTAGATGTTGGTAGTACATGTCACAGTATAGGCTTGAGAGTGGTTGCTGGTGTTTGTTAGGCATGTCAAAAGTAAGCACATTCAATGGACTGTCTTTATACACAGAAAAGTTACATTGTTGGTGCAGCTATTTTTTTTTCTTTACTTAATTATTTGTCCAAATTTGGTCAAAAAATGACTCAATCATTTAGACTAGCTAGCACAACCTTCGTTCATAAATGAACTGTGACTTGTTTGCAAAAAAAAATTAATGCAGCGACAGGAAGTATGGGACCAATCATCATCAAAAATTACCAAATGATAGTGATAAGCACTAGATGAAGCAGATGTGTCAAATTTTCTTGTAGCATGTTGCAATTGTATTATGATAGATTAAATTATAAATGATTATAGGCCTAGATACAACGGTGCCCAGTCTTCACACCTTTCTCAATACTGTCTTTGTCTTTGTCAACAGGGGTGTTACATATCTGTTTGCCAAGCCAAGGTAAGAGAGTTTGTAATATAGCATTATGCATTTCAATTATCTATCTGTCTATTCCTATTTTTGTTTCTCATGAAATAAATAGAGCTTGTGATCTTTTTAGTGCTGAAATGCATGCGAAAAAAGGGTTTATGTAAAATGTTGTTCACAATTCTTTTACCATGCCTGATCAAGAATCAACAAAATAAATTTGTCACTTGCAAAATGTATACTTGTACAAAAAGCAGTGAAATGTGATTTGTCACTGCACCTCCCACTGTGATAAATAAGAGTTCTGGTAAAATAAATAAATAAATAAATAAATAATTTATGTATGATGTGTAACACTGTAACACTATGCTGTTGCCAGGCATTCCAACCATTAATGGAAATTCTGGAGGTGCAGTTTGTGTCTTCCCTTTCATCTACATGGGCAGGCAGCACTCACAGTGCATCACCATGAACCGTAATGTGCCATGGTGTGCCACCACAGGCAACTTTGACAGGGATGGGCTGTGGGGAGAATGTACTGGTAAGAAATCAATCCATGCCAAGCAGATTATTACCTCAAAATGTAAAATAGCAGAGAGATTGATTTATATAGTGTAGGCCTAAAACACAGCTAAATCCATAAATTATGTTTGTCTGCAGGGGTGACATGTTCCATCACAGCCTTACCTCAACCATCAGGGCAACCAGGAAGCCAACGTAAGAGTTTTTTGCAAATTCACAATGCTGTTGTTTGAGCTAAATTGTGCATACTGTACTGTTCTGATAAAATCATAACAGTTTACAGTAGTTGATATATTTGGTTTGTTGAGTGATCCAGTCTTTGTAATCTTAAGGAGCAGATGCTCTCTCGACTGTCTAAGCTCATTTTAATTTGGAGCCTAACATTTTTCTTGATCTTTTATTGAAGCAGTAGGCTAAAGGTAGGCTAAACTCAAACAACCACTAAACCCGCCTAATGGAAGGCTAAACACATGGAGCAGTGTGATTGGTCACTCCCCACCGAGGGTTTGGGCAATGGCTCATTTCTAGACGTTGTCGCTGAGCACAACAATTTTCTACCGCTAGGGTACGCCTCTGGGGTTTAGCTAATTTTACCTTCCGTCTTTTGAGTCTCAAGTTGAGTACTCGACTAAAATAATGTTTTGTGAGGTGAAAATTAATGCAGAACTATCTCCCCAGTCCTCACCTAGACTGAAAATATTACTGTATCAGACTGTAAATGTTACTGTAATGTGTCAAATGAAACTCTACAATGTAATCGTAATAATCTTATTTTTTCACCATTTTTCCTCTTCAGCATCCGCAGATATTGTCTTCCTCCTAGATGGATCTGGGAGTGTGACCTCATCCCAGTTCTCAACCATGAAAGAGTTTGTGAAGAATGTCACCAGAAGTCTTGTGCAGTATGACACCCAAGTAAGTCTGACTCCTAACTGTGAAGCGGTCTTATTGCCACTAACAAATTGACACATTTGAAAATGAGGGAGCAATTTAGCCCTAAATATAAGTTTGTCACTGGGCTTATAAAATTACATTTCCATTTATTTTGGGCCGGTGGTAGAGTTGCATTTTAGGAACTTTGTGTCCATAAGCAAGGAACTTAACCCTTAGAGTTGCATAGGGAAGAATGGCCCTGAAGTAATGATAATTGACAAATGTAAGTCACTTTGTAATCTTGCAAATGCAATTTTGACAAAATCAAACTAAAATGCCTTTTATTTTTAACATCAGAGTACGAACCACAATACTCATCTATTCATTAACCTTTAGTACTCATTAACCTTTAAGAATGTCCACATTAGATATTGTCTTATCAGGGGTTATGAGGTATCAATTATTTTGTTTCCACAGATTGCCTATGCCCAGTACTCTGGCTGGATGACCAAACATGTGAACTTCAATCAGTTTAATAGAGCAGGATATGAAAGTCAGGTGGACGGTATCAGCCAGAGAAGAGGAGGCACATACACTGCTTATGCAGTTGGGAAAGTTGTGTAAGTTTCAAGTGAACACTAATGTAGCCACGGCTGATATTTTTATTTCCCTGACTTTCCCTTTAAACTTTACCACATTCAAAACGCCGTCTGTTGTGTCTGAGCTCGTTATAATCTATGGTCATTTGAAATATTTATCATAACTTGTAATTATTTATTCAGGTCAGATATGTTTGAACCTTCTGTTGGAGGAAGACCACAAGCTAGTAGGATCCTGATCCTCATCACAGACGGGGAAACCTATGATGCTGGGAAATACCCCAAAGTCACAGCAGATGCAGATGCAAACAAAATCACAAGATATGCTGTTGGGGTATGATGTCACATCTCTTTTTCTCCTTCTCATTTTCGTTCACATCGAGAAACATTAACCATGATAACTTTAACTATGTTTCTGTTCAACAATAGGCTCCTTGTTCGTCATTCTCATGTCAAACGATAGGCTACTATATCTGTTTCCATGGGAATTAATTGTTTCTGATTGTCTATCAGCCTTTTATCATTCTAAAAAATTCCTCTGAAAGAGAGATATCGTTGCATATGTCGTTATAGTTATAGTTGTTTTTCCAGGTGCAAAAGGCCCTTAATTCACAGAACCTTCAAGGATTAATTAGTTAATTGTCATATTTGAAAACGTAACTATCTAGGCTAAGCAAACTAACTAACTAGATGACTTTCATTATGATGTGACAGGTTGGCAGTGCCTGGACCAGTTCGACAGCACAAGCTCAGCTCAATGCCATCGCCTCTCAACCACCGTCAGACCACGTGTTCAGAGTCAACGACTTTCAGGCACTGACCAGTATCATCAATGACCTGCAGCAGAAAGTTTTGAATGTGCAAGGTACAGTATGTGCAAATATAGATCAGTTAACATTTTCACAAAATTGGTTTGTAATTTCTTAGCATGTGAACTTGTCTAATTGGCTATCACTCTGTCTCTTATTGGTCATTACTGAAATAGCTTAAAGGAGACATAGAATGGAAAAACACTTTTACATTGGTTTTGATGAATTAAGAGAGGTTGTGGATGGTCAAAGAGCTATATGAACATGCTGCATGGTTCTGCCCTCATTCATATGGAAATCCTACATTTAGAAATAGCCATTAAATGATGGGCGAATCAGAACAAAGCCTACAAATGATGTCAAATAGCACAAAGCCATTGCAGTTCAATCAAGGTGGCCAGAGTGAGGCGTTGTTTAGGCAAAAAAAAAAAAAAAAAAAACATTTCAATACACATTTTAAATATGAGGTGCTTGTAAAATATCACTTGATCTTCTTTTTGACAAAATACAATTGCATATATTGTATTTTAACATCAGAGAACAAAGTACAATACTCAATTAATCCATTCTGTCACCTTTAAATAGCTTGTGCTGTCATATATCAGATTCAAACAGACTGGCAGGATTTGAAATACAATGCAGGACAGGTCAAGGGTCATTTTCTTCACATTTTCACAAGGTTTAGAACCTTCCATATCAGACATTCTTTGTCTCCACAGGTGTCCAATCAGCGGCCACTACAACGTGCCTGCCCTCACACACATATCTCACAATCCACACGGCTCAAGGTAAGGGTGCTCCAACATTTAAGAACTTTTACAGTCAGTGTTCACCAATAACACTATGTAACTTATTCAACACCTATCAAAAATTATATGAATCAAAATAGAATACTTAAACAGTCTGTTTCCCAAAACTAAATTAGCAACTATGTTGGTTGCAATACTAGTTCCCATTACCAACTACCTAAGTTGCAACTATGTTAGCAACTATGCTTTTGGGAAACGGACGCCTGGAATTTTTGTTGTTGACAATTTGACGATCATGCAATGTCTATGCAGTGTGTCCCTCTGGCCTCACGGGGGCACTGTGGCACAGCTGGTAAAAACACCTGTTCCATATGTGGACTGAGTCCCTGTGGGGACCCAAGGTCAAATACTCATTCGCATCTGGCGCCTCTCTCTTACTTACTTCCTGTGTGTTTACAAATAAAAAGTTAAATGGGTCTTATTGTGTGAAAAAATATAGAGATGGTGTGGTGATTTTTGTTCGTGGTGAAATCAAAAGTATAAAAGGGTTTTATGTAAAGTGTTGCCCAGAACGCTTTTACTGAGCATACTGACTAATACTTGTGTGTGTTTGCTTTGTCCAGGCATTCCCACTGTCAATGGAAATGCAGGAGGGGCCTCTTGCGTCTTCCCTTTCACATACAAGGGCACAAAGTACTACAGATGCATCCGCTTGGACCGTAATGTACCATGGTGTGCGACCACTGGCAACTATGACTGGGATGGCAAATGGGGAGAGTGTCTTGGTAAGAAATGAATAATGAAGAAATGAACAAAGGTTGAATTCACACCTTATAGAGGTGCTGCTCACTGATTATAAAACGTTCATTGAGGAACAAACTACAGCAAAAGTCGTAAATTCTTCACTTGAACTTGTTCGCTTCACCTGCAGAACACTTGCTTTTTTAAACAGTGGTGGAAGAAACTGATCTGTGCACTGTGCAAAAGGCATTTTTTGCCCTCAACAGCCTTGCTTGCCTTCCAAGCAGCGCTGCCTTCAAGGCACTACCCTCCCAAATCTAGGGTTAGGATGAGGGTTAAGGTTGTGCCTTTCAGACAGTGTTGCCTGGAAGGTGCCATTGACGGCAAAAAACATCATTGAGCCTGCAAAGGTAGCTATTTGAGTCATTGAATATGTAGCCTGATCAAGTGAAATGGCAATCAGAGAAGTGAAGCAGTGCCATTGTGGGCTGTCAATAGAAACCATGTATGTAAACAGATTCGGAAATGAGTTGAAAGAAAAAGGTTCTGTTATTCATTAGTCAGAACAACACAGTTTTAGTGTGCATGATGCAATGTTTAACGTTGTGTCCTTTACCTTTTCAGGCCAGCCCACCGTGAATGGTAATTCCTTCGGAGCTGCCTGTGTCTTCCCTTTTGTGTATTTGGGCTCTCTTCACTGGAAATGCACCACCATGAACCACAACACGCCCTGGTGCTCAACAACAGACAACTATGACCAAGATGGGAAATGGGGAGAATGTACCAGCTTAGGTAAGAAATGCACATTTCTGCCATGTTACTGTTACATTAGGAACATTCTCTGTGGACCGCAACCGCAAAATTTAGTTTATTATATTATATTCAACATGTGGTACAGCTTATATATACAAATATACGTCTTATATCTCAGTGGATATTGGAATCACTATGTAGACATTCCTTTTCCATGACCATATATTTCTTTTTCCCTAAAGGGGTGACCCGGTCTTGTCCTCTCTCACCTCCGCGTCAATTTGTAAGCCAAACAAACTCAGGTAAGAGACTTTGTATCAGTAGATTATGTGAGATGGATGTACTGTGTGCTTGTATTTTTGCTGTGTATGCTAGCAGTCATCGCTTCCAGTGACATCATCAATTCTCTCAGACAATCAGCATTACTTTGCATTTCATTACTTTGTTGAAAACAGGTCAATTGTGTGATACTCAAAGGCCCAATTTTAATGGTCTAATTGACAATCCACATACAATCAGGATTTGATCATATTTGAGTCAGAGACCAGAATTGAGACCAGGTGATCACAGGCCGACCGAGCCTTAGAGTTAAAGCTGTTTACCATTCCTGGTTACATTTGCAAAGAGAAATCTCATTACTTTTTAACTTTACTATTATTATGTATAAATCACATTGATAAGGTAAAAGCAAGATAACACAAGTGGGGTTGGTAGCCGATATTGGCACAGCTGTAGTTCAGCCGCATAGGTTACCACAGCCATGGCGATATCCGCAAACTAACCCCACGACCACAATAGTTCCATTACTAACTGACAAAGCTTTCAACTTCTGTTCTTTCCTCCACTCCTCAAAATAACCTATCACGTTCCCAAGAAACACAAAAGTTTAATGTATGGTTTTGAACGCTTCCAATTAGAATTTCATGTTTTGACCGAACTCTAACTGTTACATAATGCTTTAAATCTGGAAATCATTTATAGACATGAATATAAATGTACATAGCATATAGCATTATTAGCCTGGCTGATCTTAATAGCTTTACAAATAGGAAACAACATTATGATATCTGATTATTTCATGTATGGTTATACAAATTATAAAATAGCTGTTCTTCAAGTCACCAAAAATGATGAATCATTTCTATATCCCAAACCATTCACATTCACATAACATGCCTCATTCTGCTCATATTGTCCTTCTTCAGATCCTGCAGATATTATCTTCCTTCTGGATGGATCTGGCAGTGTGCAAGCAAACCAGTTCCATATCATGAAAGAGTTCACCAAAAACTTGACCAGAAGCCTGCTGCCATATGACACCTTGGTGAGTCTGGGTCCTTCCTCAGTTAATGCATCAGTAACTTCATATTAAACGTAAGTAATAAGGAAGCTCATCTCCTAAGTATGTTTCATTGTGTTTTGTCCACAGTTTGGCTATGCGCAGTACTCCGGTAGCACCACCAAACATTTCTACATGAATCAGTTCAATAGAACAGGATTTGAACATCAGGTGGACAGCATCACCCAGAGATCTGGTGGCACATATACAGCCTCGGCTATCGGGAAAGTTTTGTAAGTCTTAGATGAAATCTTTCTGCAATCTCATCTGTTAACACTTTACATTACAGCCCTTGAAGTACTGGGTAAGGAGTACTGTAGGTAGGAATGGCGTAAGAAAAAGTACAGTATATGGAGGGATCAGTTATACTTAGTATACAAGTATCCAAAGTATCGATACCCCGCAAAAAAAAATACTTTGGTAGAAGTTCAAGTCACCTGCTAGCATGTTACTCAAGTAAAAGTATCTACTACTAAGTCTCTACTGTACTTAAGTATGAGAAGTAATCTTTTAATTACTTAAGTAATGAAAGTAAAAGTGAAGAGTTCAGATGCAAAACCCCCTAAACACCATTTTTGTGAAAACTGAGTTAATGATATTGTGTGAATCCTGTATAAATCTAGAATATGTAAATGAAATGCTTTTGTGAAAAAATAAAATAAAACCTGCTCCCTGGCGTGTCTAAAATATCTGTTTACAATCAAAACACTGTAAACGCCTAATAAAAAATGGCCTTTTTCTCAAAAAGTGGTCAAGTGGAGTTAGGGGGTTTTGCATCTGAACTCTTCAAGTACAAGTAGGCTAAAAAAAAAATAATAATACATTTTACAACATAGGCAGTGAACTGTCAGACAATGTTAACTGAATGGGGGCACTGACACTGAAAGTGAGTTCCTATGCCTTGTTTAGTTAGGGTTAGCTGCCAACACACTATAATATTTAAGATTTTGTCAGTCTTTTTCCTGAGGGCATTCAATGACCTTGAACAATAGAGCTAAGCTAAGGATTGATTCATACCATATTCCTCCTTTAATGAAAATTTGTTTGCACTTCACTGACAAATGGGCGTCTCTAATATAAAGCCTTGTTCCAGTCACTCAGTTGACCGCTAAATGCAATTTCAGCTGATACCTTGTTACTCCAGTATACTGTCAATCGATAATGTAGTGGAGTAAAAGTATGGAATTTTCTCAGGAAATGTAGTGAAGTAAAAGTTGACAGAATTTTAACAACTCAAGTAAAGTATAGATACTCCAAAAACATACTTAAGTACAATACTTAAGTATTTTTACTTAGTTATTATACAACACTGGTACACATGGTACTTCATGCACAAGTATGTAGGAATAGCATAAAGAAATCAAGGGAATATCACACCTGAGATTGAAAAGTGGTCCTTATGTAATGGTAGAGCCATTAATTGATTCACCAAAAATACATGGTATAAAGTTATCCAACGGGCAGGGTGTAAGAAGAACAACAGGCCTTTCTAATTCATCCAAGGGCACCATTGTAACTGAGGTTGGCTCGACCGATCACGGGTCAAGCGTAGGCCATCCGTTATTTGAGCTTTTACAGTAGATTACAGTAGCCTGGCAACGCCAGCCCACGTACTTCCACCCAAAGATTTTGGATCGTACAGTAGTCTGGCCCAACCTGCCTAGCTCGGTTCGTGTACGGTTTAGCCAATCAGCACACAGTTTAGAGTGATTTCTCTGAACTTGCCTGTAGTTCAGCAGCTTGTAGTTCAACAGCATAGGAACGTGTTCATTATTCTCCCCCCTTTCGAATTATCTTTACAAAATTGGTACATGACATTAACATCCATGATCTTGAGGACTTATTGCCACTACGATGTCAAAATAGATCGGAATTAGCCAGCGATCTGTTACTACTGAACGCGGAAGTTGGAGGCGTGAGAGTCAGGTGAGAGAGTACGTCATATCCAAACGGAAACGTTTCAATTGCATTGTTCCAGACTGTATGACGGAGTCAACAGTCGGCTTGTTAGCCAGGCTAACATTACAGTACATGGCGGGCCTATGCTTACCTACACAGAGATGACATGTTTGATTTACAGTACATGATGGGCCTATACTTACCTACACAGGGATGACATGTTTGATGCCGCAAATGGAGGAAGAGCTGGAGCAGCAAGAATCCTCCTTGTGATCACAGATGGGCAATCTTCTGATTCTGGAAGCTATCCCTCTGTCTCAGCACGTGCTGATGGAATGAAAGTTACCAGATACTCTATTGGGGTATGACATGCTAAGCCATTACCCACACATAACTCTTGTGTTCACATACAGTTTTATTTTCATTCACAGGACCTTAAAGGGGCTTTCTGTGGCACTTGTAGATTAAAATATTGAAATATTTACAGTGGGTAGGTTTACATGCACAGTTTTTTTCTTGATCAGACTGAATTTAGTTTGATTAGGTATCTAAACCGCACCTTGGAGACATACGCAATGGTTTCCCACGTGTCGTTTGTTTATATCCATCTGATGTGACTGAGCTAGCATCCGCTAGCCTACTGCCAGTCTACGATTAAACGACAGCCATAAAACAACTTTGTGATAAATAAAAACTTTATATAGAAGGTCTGTATTACTGTATATCCCGTTACATTAATGAGACCGCATTTTGCATTATCATCACAATTAGTTTCACTTTCACCCTCTTGGCTAGCTACGTGAATGTTAGCAAAGTCATGCCACACTTTCAATTTGTTTCATATTCAAATTGTATCGAGCATTATCGGCTCAAATGGCATATGTACTGTACGTGAGGTGTTTTTAATCGGTTGCAGCACATATTCTGATTAAAACAGTGCATGTAACCCTCCTGAGTGTTTGAGGCCCCTTGATCTTTATGGTACACTGCACATACCTGATATTCAGGACCTGTTTCGAAATATCTGTGTTTTGAAAGTTCTGTGTTTGAGCTTTACGGGGTGTCCTGTGACATGCTAATCATCTCTCTCCCATGTGACAGGTTGGCAGTGCGTGGACTTCTCAGGCAGCGATCGACGAGCTTAATGCCATTGCATCTAAACCAGAGCAGGACTATGTGTTCAGAGTGGACAACTTTGATGCCCTTGAGAACATCACCAGCGCTATAAAAGATGACATCTTGATTCTACAAGGTAATTGCAAATTTAG
>JAODXP020005573.1:0-50959 GCA_027497455.2 Sardinella longiceps | reverse complement strand
TAGTCCAGTCAATCTAGCGCAAATTGACAAAAAAATTGCAACAGAAATGGTTCATGGTTTTTCTCGGTCCTAACACCCCCCTGAATCACATACTAAAAGTCGACCGCCGTAGATGGAGTGGAACATATATATTTTCTAAGTTAAAGGGCAAAGTTGTGCAAATTTGGCAAAGTCAAATTGAGTTGAATAGGGTCAAATTTTAAATTAATAGATATCACTATGAAACTTCTTCAGTTGACTAGTTACATCATAACAAAGAAAAAATGTATTGGAAGTTTTTGGAGATGTTATGTTTATATATGCAAATTAGGCATTTACCCATAAAATGTACCATAATCTCCATAACAAAATACACAATCTAAAAATTTTAAATGAATAGATATCACTATGAAACTTCTCCAGTTGATTAGTTACATCATAGCAAAGACAAATGTATTGCAAACTTTTGGAGATATTACATTTATATTATGCAAATTAGGCATTTATGCATGAAATATACCATAACATCCATAACAAAATACACAATCTAAAAATCAGATGAAGCCACACACACACAAAAAAAAAATCTATTGTTTCATTTTGGCCATAATGTCTTCGAATGTAACGCAAGTAACTTCCCACTCTTTCGTCATATGTCTTGCCTGTCTCCCAGGGTAGTTGGTGGAGTAGGGCCCCTCCTTCCAAGACATACTGTAGGCCTACAACATATCTCCTTCTGGCAAATCATCATGAAGCACAGCCTCATGCTGCAATCAAAAGTCTCTGAAACAAGAGCTATGGATCCATCTGGGCAACTTCATTATTCAGTTTTACAGTGGATTTTGAGTCCAGGGTGACTGCTTGTGCTTTTTTCTTGAAGACTTATTCTGTCACATGCCTCCCATTCATGTTCTTTAAAATACCTTCCCTGATCTCTTTGGAACGATCAACATTCACTCCATTGTGGGCTATATCACCTGTGATAAGGTGTTGGGGGTGTTCATATTGATCAAATGGATTATGTGACCCACAGCTCTTGTTTCAGACGTTTTTGATTGCAGCTTCACAGAGACATGCTGGCTGAAGTCTTCAAGTGTGAACTATGTGGTAATCCACAAAAGAAATATGGAAGGCTATGCCTCATGATCATGTGCCAGAAGAAGATGTTGTAAGTCTTGGATGGAGGGGCCCCCCTCACCGACTACCCTGGGAGACAGGAAAGAGGAAATAGTGGGAAGTTGCATTCGTTACATTTGAAAACATTATGGCCAGAATGAAATAATAGATTTTTTAATTTGCATATATAAACATAACATCTTCAAAAACTTCCAATACATTTGTAACTAATCAACTGAAGAAGTTTCATAGTGATATCTATTAATTTAAAATTTGACACTATTCAACTCAATTTGACTTTGCCAAATTTGCACAACTTTGCCCTTTAACTTAGAAAATATATATGTTCCACTCCATCTACGGCGGTCGACTTTTAGTATGTGATTCAGGGGGGTGTTAGGACCGAGAAAAACCATGAACCATTTCTGTTGCAATTTTTTTGTCGATTTGCGCTAGATTGACTGGACTATAAGGGCTCCCTTGTCCTGTACTTTGAAATGGCCCTGCACACACACACACACACACACACACACACACACACACACACACACACACACACACACACACACACGTTACAACCTGGTTTCACAGAATTACACACACACACACACACACACACACACACACACACACACACGTATGCTCACACACACACTGATAGCTTTGCATGTAGTGTGGTAGCTTTCCCATCAGCTACATTTTCAGGGTATCAGTTCACAACAGCAAATCTTTGATCTAGGGGCCATGCACGGAGGATTAGTTCTTTACAGTACTGTGATTGCCTGACAGATTACATAATTCAAAAAAGTGTCCATAATGAAAATCAATTGTGTCTTCTACCATGGGTCAATTTGATGTAGTTTAATTTAAAAATGTTATACCCATAAAAAAAATAGGCTACATTTAGATAGAATTAATAAGTTACCTCCGCCAAGGAGGTTATGTTTTCGTCGACGTGTGTGCGTCTGTGTGTCTGTCTGTCTCAACATAACTCGAAAAGTACTGCATGGGTTTGTATGAAATTTTCGGAAATTTTGCGCATTTAGCAAGCTCTTTCAACAGGGCTATGCTTGAATTCACTCCGGTACTCTCCTTTAATAACAAGGCATTAATTAGTAAAAGCAGGGCCAGGCGCATTATTGGTCATGTTTCGAACTTTCAACCTTTCAATGATAAGTTTGAAACTCTACCACGAGACCACAGATTAGACAGAAGTTAATGAGGACATTTGATGTAGGCCCACTTAGACAAACAATCATATTTCGATAAAAGCAATCTGTAGCTTAAATTTAAACAATGCTTGGATGAAAATGAATTTTATGTCAAATTCAAGGCAGACTTTTTGAAACAATCACCACAATGACAACAAACAACAACTTACAGGCAGACTGGTGTTGGCAAAATAGACTAACACATCTCAACCCATAGTATTTCTCTCTACTTCAACAATGACTTTGCGTGAACGAACGATATGGGCAAATGCGATGGAAGAGTGAAGTGTCGCAGCTGGATCGTTATCTGTGTCGTACCAGTCTTGCACCACCATGGTTTAGCAACGACTGAGCTAAAATTTGTAGGAACACACCCCAGGTCAAAACTCACTTGCATGGTCTACAGCACGACTGCTTTGTCATATCCTATCACGTGGTCCATGTGAGATTTGAAGCTTGATAGTAGCATTGCCAAAAAGTAGTATTGCCAGGTAGTAGCCTACTGCCGGGGCAATACTGAGGATGGCGGCCCTGCCACCGGGTGATATTTGTCAGTGTCACATCTGTTTTTAACTATTTCATTCATGACCTAACAAAACCTTGACCACTGACAGTATGACTGAATTCTAACAGCACCGGCCCAAAAATGTCCATCGGCCCACCGGGCATTGCCCTGTATGCCCTTTGGCCAGCCATGGCCCAGTGTGCTCTACTGAAATCTACATCTTGCTTTTTTCTTTCAGCTCTAAATGGATTGTAAGCTATCCTACATTAAGCCTAATGGGCCTATACAATTTTGTGGTTAATAAATAATAACAATACTAATACTACTACTACTACTACTAATAACAACAACAACAACAATAATAATAACTAGAAAAGCGCTCAGAGAGCGCTGACCTCCGCCAAAGCAATGTGGTCACTGACACAATATAATTACAAATCATGGATCACCGATCGCCACCAAAATCGAATCAGTTCTTGCTTGTCCCAATATACACATTGTCCGAAAACTTCATCCAAATCCATGCAGTACTTTTCGAGTTATCCTGCTGACAAACAGACAAACAAACAAACAAACAAACAAGCAGACAGACAAACCAACGCGACTGAAAGCATAACCTCCTTGGCGGAGGTGATAATATAATTCTATGAGTTGGCAAAATTTGAAACAATCATCACAACACTCCATCACTATGGTAGTGCATCAGTCAACATGTCACAGTGTACAGTAGACAACACCACACCCATTGGACCTACAGACTACGGCCAGAGACGGTTGATGAAAGCATAATACAGTATCTCTGCTACGGCTGTCCACACAGTGGGTGAATTGTCCTAATGTGGAACACTGCCTATAGTCAAGCAGTGAAGAAAGGTGTTGTGGAACATGTTTTTTTTTTTTTTTTTTATTTTTTTTAAACAAAACAAAAAAACAAATGTGGCTATTTATACCCTGGTTGTTGTCTTCCTACATAATTCTGCTCGGTTTTCATCTTCCTCCAGTACTCCGCCTTGGATTCTGGCCATTGCCCTCGTTCGCATTGGATGCATCCTATCCGATCCAATCAGCGAACTTTGAGAATGAAGTGAGAGATTATGATAGTAAAGGGAGAGAATAAGACATAGAAATATCAAAGGAAATATATTTGAAAGAACATTAATTCAGTGGAGTGAGGACAGGATGAAAGGAGCCATAAAAGAATATCGGGAGATTACAGCCTGAGAAAACTCATCTCTGTTCTGTAAGTGATATGATTTTGTACTGTAGCACTGTAGCTACATCATGTGTTACACATATCACCTAATAGGAAGGGGAGAACATTATTGCAAAGTTATAAATTATTTAATAAACAGATACATTATATTTCACATTAAAATATCTAAGGAGAAAGTTTTAGGCTACTGTACATTAAATAATATGATCAGGGGTGCCATCACATGTTTTAAAGTAGTATTGCCAAATTCTCTCAGCGATTAGCCTAAAATGTATTACCATAAAGTTTTTTGTGTGTTTGATGATAGCAGTGTTTGCTAGCAATGCAGTGAATAATGCCATGTTGCAACTAGTTCTTTTATTTTGAGCTTGTTTGATGTGCCTCGCCGCTGGCATTGAAACTTGTGCGTGTGTGGCCTTTATGGAATCATTACTTGTCCGCCAACATGATAGCACTTTGAAACTTCTTGTAGCCTAGGGCGTACAGTATGTGCCAGGACTCCACCAAACCACTAGCCTAGTAAACTAGCACCACCCGCTGGACGCCAAAATCTTTTGTCTGCGAGTGGGTCTAGCCTCGCATCATTCTCCAATTCTGCCAGAATGCCAGGAATCTGGCAAAACCAATCATAACGCAGAGATGTGTTTTGAATCAAAGTAAAACTTTATACAGTGAAAGTATACATGAAAAGTAGCATTTTTTGCATTACAAATGTTTCTGTGAATTAATTGTAGTATGCAAATGAGCTAAACTGTACCCATAGGCTATTACTAATACAAATTGTTGTATTCATGGGTAGTGAAGAGCTCACACCTGATTTCAATCCCCCCTGCTCCTGATAGATTCCCTGCCAGATCGTCATTCGACTTCAAGCCTGCTGCCGTGTGGTATGTCCCTGGTCTGCTCCTGTTTGCCTTGTGTCTTTGCTACTCTGCCTGTTTTTTTGGTGAAAATTCCTAAAAGAACTTTTGTGAGTTTTCCTCAAGACTTTTGCAGGTCTACCTGTCTCTGTTCCCGTTTTTGCTGAGGGCCTGGCCTGTACTTTTTTCCCATTTTTGCTGGTGTTGTTTGGTTTCCTGAGTTTGCTGACTTTTGGACAGAACAGTTTTCCAAGATCTCCTGTGTTTTCAGTCCGCCTTTTTTCCTGAAGTATAAGAACTCTCTGAGAACAGAAATAAAGACTCTTTATTGAGAAACTGAACTTGTGTTCGTATCTGAGTCCACTCCTGAGTATTTTTGACAAATAAAGCATACATTTAGTTCTTAGTACAGATACTGCGTTTTCACTTTGAACACATACAAACATACACATCAATAAGGAATAGGCCTAAATGCATATGCAAAGATGGGGAGGCAGGGAGAGTGTGTGTATCTGTGAATGGGAGGGAGCGAGAGCAGGGGCGATTCTAGGTTCTGAACTTTAGGGGCTCCGCCCCCAGAGCTGATAGTGGCTCCTGGTTTGAACGTCACCAGGTTTTCATTATCATTATTGGGCGATTCAAGCGATCAAGCAGTATATAGAGACATCATGCTTCCCTTCAGCCTTTCGCAATGCTGCATAAATTCAATAGGGAGCACTTGAGTCAGCATGAGTCAGTCTACTGCTCCATTTCGATGGAAGATGATTCAGTAAAACCAAGTTCCTCCGAAGGAAGGGTGATGAAAGTGATGACATTTGGTACTGTAATGAAATAACCTTGAACTTTGAATTTAAGTTAATAATTAAACTTAATGTGTGATTAATAATAATTAATAATTAAACTTAAAACTTAATGTGTGTTTGATGATAGCAGTGTTTGCTAGCAATGCAGTGAATAATGCCATGTTGCAACTAGTTCTTTTATTTTGAGCTTGTTTGATGTGCCTCGCCGCTGGCATTGAAACTTGTGCGTGGGCATGGAACTAAAGCCTTATATAGTTGCAAGGACATTGAGGCTGTTACTAGGCCGTTATTATGGCGGACATGGCGGTTGCTATGCTGGTTGCTACATTGATCATGTTGATTGCTATGTTGATTGCTAGGTCATTATTATGGAATCAGTTGCCAAGAAATTTTAAGGGTGCTGGAAGCTGTTGCTTGGCCGTTACTAAGGCGAATACAGTGGTTGCTATGTTGGTTTCTACGTTGTGGAACATCATTGTTGAAGTTGTTCCTATGAAGTTTCAAGGTTGATAACTTTGTATGCACTATAATAATAATAATAATAATAATAATAATAATAATAATAATAATAATATTAATAATAATAATAATATTAATAATAATAGAGAGTGTGGGCGTGTAGGATGATTCTAAATGCCTGACAGGGGGCCCCAGAGAAAATTTGAATATTAAAATCAATGTTTAGGGGACCCAAAATTATTTTCAAGTGGTGTCCCTGAATATAGGTACAGTAGTTGTACAGTTGTGCAATCTGACTGATCCTCTTAAGCATAAGTCATAAGTCATAAGACTTCCTTGACAATCTTCTTGAGAAGGGTGTGAAGGAAATTATTGCGTCCACTCACATTCTCTCTCTCCCTCTCTCTCTCTCTCTCTCTCTCTCTCCCTCTCTCTCTCTCTCTCTCTCTCTCTCATTTTCCATTGAAAGTAATATATATGCGTGTGAGTGTGTGCTACGCGTATTTTGAGTGTTTGAGTGCACTACTCTTGATACCTCAGACAGATATTGAGAAATTTATTAAAATTATGGTTCCAATTACTGTAAATATTCTTAGTTTAGCTTAGTTTTAGTTTGTTTATTTAGCACACGTTAACATATGGTGCAAGGAGGGAACGAAGCCCAGTGGGCTTGTACAGAGCTCCACCCCTTTCAATAAACACACTTAATCATGTAAGGCTGACAAATAAACCATAAGAAGATATAAGGTAGAAATATAAACAATGACAAATAAGAAAAAAATAAAAGTCAGGTATAGATTCTGCTGATTTTATTCCTATTCAATAAATTATTAATGAGGCTCCAAGTAGTTTTGATATAATTTGAAGCATGTGAGAATTTCTCTGCATAGTACCACAAGTATTCTTCCTTGAGAATTTTCTTGAGAAGGTTGTGGAGGAAATTATTGCAACCACACATTCTCTCTCTCTCTCTCTCTCTCTCTCTCTCTCTCTCTTTTGCATCCTTTTCCTCACACACAAATACGTACACACACACAACACACACACGCCAACTAAGAGCAAGTATTATGTTGTAGCCTGAAAAGGCAAATAACACTGGATAATAGAAAATGTGATGAAAATAAATAAATAAATAAATAAATAAATAAATAAACGCGAATATCGCTTACCTCCCATTGAAAATGAGTGGGGGACGAATATGCCAAGACAGACAAATCAAAGGTGAGAAAATCTTAAACTTTGTTCGCCAGCTGACAACCAATCAAGTCATTTTGTGTTCATTTGGAACATGACTGGACAGGGGCGGGAGTAACCCCCGGTCCTCATAAAACAGACAAATTTTGTGATTTTTTTGAAAATACAAATAAGATTCACCACACCATAATCTATTAATGTCAACACTTCGGTCTGCACTTCCTAGTTTGTCTGTTGTTCCCCCTACAGTATCTGATGTGTACCCCAAGTGCTGGTCTGTGCCACTGCCCTTGCCCCACCTACTCCGGGTTCCTGCCAGGCTCACACCTGATATCAATCCCCCCTGCTCCTGATAGATTCAAATTGGTGTCGCCTGTTTGCTTCCCTGCCTGATCGTCATTTGACTTCAAGCCTGCTGCCGTGTGGTATGTCCCTGGTCTGCTCCTGTTTGCCTTGTGTCTTTGCTACTCTGCCTGTTTTTTCGGTGAAAAGTCCTAAAAGAACTTTTGTGAGTTTTCCTCAAGTCTCTACCTGTCTCTGTTCCCGTTTTTGCTGAGGGCCTGGCCTGTACTTTTTTCCCATTTTTCCTGAGTTTGCTGACTTTTGGACGGAACAGTTTTCCAAGATCTCCTGTGTTTTCAGTCCACCTTTTTTCCTGAAGTATAAGAACTCTCTGAGAACAGAAAGAAAGACTCTTTATTGAGAAACTGAACTTGTGTTCGTAGTCCACTCCTGAGTATTTTTGACAAATAAAGCATACATTTAGTTCTTAGTACAGATACTGCGTTTTCACTTTGAACACATACAAACATACACATCAATAAGGAATAGGCCTAAATGCATATGCAAAGTTGGGGAGGCAGGGAGAGTGTGTGTATCTGTGAATGGGAGGGAGCGAGAGAGTGATCTGGATTGGGCAACAAGCAACAAATGATTGATACCGTAGTTAGCGCTAGTAGCTAACGTAGCTAGCGATAGTGTTACTGGTTTCTATGTTGATCATGTTGGTTGATGTCTAGTACTTGGTCATCATTGTGGAAGAGGTTCCCAGAACATGGCATAGGTGCTTAAGGTTGTTGCTAGGCAGTTGCTATGTCAGACATGGTAGTTGCTATGCTGGTTTCTACGTTGATCATGTTCGTTGCTATATGGTAATTGCTAGATCATCATTGTTGGAGCACAAGGGTGCTGCAAACTGTTGTTAGGGCGGACATGTCGGTTGATATGCTGGTTGCTATGTTGAGCATGTTGGTTGCTATGTCTACGTAACAGTGTACATTTTATTCACCGTTTTATAGTTACACAAAGATGCCTATGTAACAGAGTCAATAGGTAGTTGTGGTATTTTTGTTTAATCCTGCATATATGGGTCAGTGCTTTTATTTTGTTTTCTGGTGAGATTTGCATTGTGGGTGATGCAGCAGCAGGAAGAGATTCTGCACTGCTGCAGACGCAGGCCCACGTCCTGACTTCCACAGTTTTTTTTTGCATCTGATGACCCATTGTTGCAGAGTAAAGACTGAAAGGCAAATCAGCTGTGTGGCGTCATTTCTACCAATTACAACGCAGAGGGTAACGACCGGTTACATCTAGTGCTTGGTCATCATTGTGGAAGTGGTTTCCGAAACATGGCATGGGTGGATAATGTTGTTACTAGGCCGTTGCTAGCGCGGATATGGTGGTTGCTCTTCTGGTTACTACGTTGATTATGTTGGTTGCTATAATTGCTAGATCATCATTGTTGGAGTTGTTCCTGAGACATTGAAAGGGTGCTGGAAGCTGTTGCTTGGCCTTTGTTAGGGCGGATACAGTGGTTGCTATGCTGGTTGCCATGTTGGGTGCTAAGTTGAGTGCTTTGTTTGTTATCATTGTGGAGGGGGTTCCTGGGACATAAGGGAATAATCCACCATTTTATGAAATTGGGCTATTCACCCCCTTACCTGGAGTTAAAAGCAGCAACTTCCTTCTTTAACCTATAGGCCAATAAAATTGACTGATAATGTCTATATGTTTCTCACTCCCAAATGCCCCAAAATGTCATACCTGTGTGAAGTTGCCCCCCCCTCAAACCCAAAATGCTGAAATCACACTGCAGTTCGTTTGTGCTGCGCTTGTGCTGTAAATATTTTCGTTTGTGCTATTAAAGCTTTTGAGTAATTTAGAAACACATTTTTAATACAAATGAACAGTGTTATTTCAGCATTTTGGGTTTGAGGTGGGTGGGCAGCTTCAGGCAGGTCCGATAGAGACTGTTTGGAGTGGTTTGGAGTGATTTGGACATGGAGGGGGGCTGCGTGACGTCACATGTCAGAAAATGTATTTTTAAATTACTCAAAAGCGTTAATAGCACAAACGAAAATATTTGCAGCACAAACGAACTGGAGTGTTATTTCAGCATTTTGGGTTGGGGGGGGGGCAACTTCACACAGCTAAATGTCATGAGCCGTCTTCATTACTGAATGACGGACAGCAGAAGGCACAACCACCTGTAACCATGGCTCCCCTAGTGCCGCGTCAGTTAAGGGTATCCACTTTCTCACCAGCAAGCTATTTTGAATTGCGTACCCATGGTGCATACCTATGCTCTCAAAACAGAAAAGATAGATTTGACAGTATGGTGTTCCTTTCCATGACAAGCTTGTCACATTACAATGGCAGTAGAAAATCTGGTTTCTCTGTCAGCACCTTGAGCTGTTCAGTCTCTGCTGCAGCATGACAAGGGTTCACAAAACAAACACATCAATTCAAGGGTCTGGAAAGGCACAGGTCAACTGTTTAAATGACATGAAAAACAGAATTACATGTACATTAAATTATGTGGACGAATTTATCAAGAATATTACTATTAACTTCATCATTTCAACATTGTTTCCTTGTAAGCTTGTAAAATGTTGCCAATAGGTTTTAACCAGCTTTTTCAAATAACTGAATAGTATTCTTTATATGACAAAATATGGTCAACAAAAACTTTTTCCCTTCAAAAATGATTCTGAAAAGGGCGGGTCGTCTTATGTGGGCCTCTTGCTGTTATCTGGGAAACACTATAAAATCCAACTGCTGGAGAACTAGGCAGAAACACCAGCAAAACACTAATTTGGAAATTAAGTATGCCCTTTCTTGTATTTGGGTGCATTTGTTTGTTAGACCCCTACTATCACTGCTGCCACTCTTATTCTCTTAAGCAAGTAGTCAGGGAGCCAAAGTCTAAAAAGCTCAAGAAAATAGGTTGAACCCGACACCGTCTGTTATACTTTTCATTTGTGTTTTTTTGGTTAACCAACCCTAAGAACAAATAATTGGAATGGTCTGCTCTGCCGTAAATATTGATATCGTAATAAAAAAAGTTGTCCCCATTTTAGTGTATGCACCCTTCAATATTTGGCAGAAAGATGTGAAAAACTTATTTTCCCCTTAAATCCTCAGTGGCTGTCAAAAATACATTCCAGATGCACAGAATGCATGTGCTGACAACATTAATTGGAAAAAAAAATACATTTATATATGATTGTCCCTCCATTTAGAGCTAAAAGTAAGCATTTTCTCAATATTTCTTTACTTTACTTCATTGTCAATCAACTATTCCCAACTAACTTCCCAACCAGCTATTATAAAATCCAATTTTATAATGAAATTATATCCAATTTCAATATTGTAACAATTAACGTCACTTTCACAGCATAGCCGTCTACCAGCATCAGGGGTGCCATCACATGTTTTAAAGTAGTATTGCCAAATTTTCTCAGCGATTAGCCTAAAATGTGTTACCATAAAGTTTTTTTTTTGTGTTTGATGATGGTAGTGTTTGTTAGCAATGGAGTGAATATTGCCATGTTGCAATAGGTGTTCTTTTATTTTGAGCTTGATTAATGTGCCTCGCCGCTGGCATTGAAACGTGTGTGTGTGGCCTTTATGGAATCATAACTTGTCCGCCAACATAGCAACATAGCCAACATAGCCTAGTCTTGTTTTTGTACATGTGCCAGGACTCCACCAAACCACCAGAAAAGGGAGTGGTGTATCTGAAGGCCACAATTATTTACAGGTTTATCAACATTATAAATGGATGATGATTGAAAAATACAGATCGTGCCTTATAACCTACATGTAGAAGCACTAGATAACAAGGCACATCATTCTTCAAATTTGTCAGTGAAAACATTTCAGGCAAAGCTATGAACAAAATACAGATAATGTTGTATGATGTTGTTCAGTATATTTTTGTGATATATAGGCCTATAGAAACAGGCCTAATTAAAAACATTAACATGAAGAAATATTAGTCATATCTTTACTTAAAGTTAATGATAAACAGAGTAATTATCACTCCTAAATCATTATGATTAACCCTCATAGGGTCTTCGTTTTTTTGTTACACAGGAGATCCTTCCGGGTCTGGTGGACCCATTGCATTTAAGGCCTTTTAATTTAACATAAACAAACATTTCTTTGATAAAATATTCTGCAAATGTTTACTTCAACTCATTTGCAAGTAAAATAAACAAAACAGGGGTTAAATATATTCTCTTTACCTTTGTTAAATCACATTTATGTTTGGAAATGCCAAACGTTTTTAAGGATTTTTTCATGAAAATCTAACAAAATAAGGAAATCCCTCTTTAAATGGTCATACCTAAAGAAATATCATCAGATATAGAAATGAAATAAGTTTTTATAAAACCAAACTGGATTATTTATTTGAATTTAAGTAGAAATTTATTTAATTAATTTAATAATTAATTAATTTATTAAATTAATTTAATTGTTACAATATTGACACGAGAGATTCTATGGCACGGCATACTGCTATAAAAAATAATACACTCTATCACATAGGCTACTTTTAGGCTACAGACAGAATCTAATCTTATTATAGCACGTTTGTTTTGTCATATCATATCCTATTACTTTAGTGCTTCATGTGAAATTTGAAGTTTGATGTTACATCAAAAAGCAGTATTGCCAGGGCATACCAGATTGAAAAGTAGTAGGCCGATTGCCGGGGCAATACTGGCAATACTGAGGATGGTGGCCCTGAGGAGTTCTCCTGTCAGTCAGGAAGATAGAGAGCCACTGATAGATGGCAGGAAATGAACTGAGAGGCTTTGGTGATAAGGATTTTAGGTATGATAATCCAAAAAAGGTATGATAGTCCCCAAACAGCACTGTAGCACAGGCCCCAGGCTGTTCAAGGTGTTGCAGAATGAAATGCAGCCATGTTCACTGCATCATCCACTCCCACTTCCATATAGACAGAGAGAGATGAGGCAGTACTAGACATTCAAAGGACTTCATAGTGAATGAGGTCAAGGCCACAGGACCGTAATCATTCAATGGGATTCAATTGGGAACTAGGACGATGAGCTGGTTAGTACTACACCATCCCACAAAGTCTTCCACAAGGCTCTTGTATCCCCCTTTCCTGGCCAACAATTGCAGTGTCATCAGAGAATATCTGCATATGGTATGATTCAGAGTTGTACTTGAGGTTTATGGTGTTCAAAGTGAACAGTGCAGGAGAGAGTGCAGTTCCACGTGGATTCCCTGTGCTGCCAACCATTTTAAATATCTAGGCTGTGTCATTCGGACATTTCAGAGTAGCCTAAAATTATATTGAGGCTCTAAACCTGTTTATTACAAACTAGAATTCATCACTGATACCAAAATTTTGGTTGAATTTTTAGAAACTTTTTTATAGAGTAACCTCTATGAGTATATCATTTGGTGAAAAGTATGACATATGAACTGATGACTGATGGGGGAATAGTTAATTGCAAGCAATGAAGTAAATATGAAAACTTTTGGAAAAAGTGAGAAATTCGGCTATTTTTTTTGTACAAAACTGATGAGAAGTTATATTAAAATGTGTTTTAAGATTTTTCTTTTTAGTGGATGTTGTCAGCACATGTGTTCTGTGCATCTGGAATGTATTTCTGGACAGGCACTGAGAATTTGAAGGGAAAAGAAAAACATTTTTCACATTTATCTGATGAATAATACACTGTATACACTAAAATAGGCACAATTTTCTTTCGCAATATTTCCGGCAGAGCAGACCCTCCAATTATTGGTTCTTAGGGTAAAATTTAACAGAAGAAACTCAAATAAAAAGTATAACAGACCATGTCCGGTACAACCCATTTTTGAGACTTTGGCTCCCTGACTATTACTGCTTGTTCTCAGTGCAGGTAGCCTATTGGGATGTTCTCCACCTTATTTATAGCTCCCATGATACCACAAGGAATTACTTTTGAGTCTAAAGTTTGAGGGCACAGGGAATTTCTGGGTGAATTTTTGCGTGCTCCAAACTCGTTGTGTTGTGACTGTGAGCGGTACCGGAGCGAAACTGGAGCAGCTCATTCTGTTCCCTCCGGTATTTGGATAAAACTCCGCTCCACGCTCCAACTATATTTTGCACGCTCCGCTCCTCGCTCGCTCCCCACTCCGCTCCGCTCACATACTCTGCACACAATACAATGGTGGCATGTTCTTGACAGCTGGCCTTATATGAACCACTGACACCTCCCTCTCTGACATTTAAAACACTCAAAATCAAAAACGGTTGTTAAAGACAGGGGGTCAGGATTTGGCTGATTAGCTTTGCCAATTAGCGTTGCACTTCCTCGTCGCCATTGTCCAGAAATTACATCATATCCGACTCCATTTGACATAATAGCTGATTGGTTAATGCTACACTTTCAGCTCATGCTAATGAGCTCCCTGTGCACAATAGGTTTGTGCCACCCTCATCTCCATTAGTAACATTGGCCCTCATTGGCCTAATGAAATGGAGTCGGAATTGAGCTCCATGAAACGCCATCTTGACAACTGAAAACTTTGTTCAATTTTGGAATTCACTAGCCTAACATTCCACATTGGAATGAATGAGAGGCGGGACTTGGTATGTTTCTCTAGGTACCTCCATGGATAAAGACCAAAAAAAAATAAAAACCACACCCAACCCACCATTCCTTTCACCATTCCTTTTACATCAGGTAGAGAAACTGTTGTGTACTGTAAGTGCTTGCACTGCAGAATGGGGATGAGGTTTCTCAAGCAGTTTCTTCACAATGGACTGAAAAACAAAACATGATGCAAATTTCTTTACACTGAAGTTAAAGCTAAAGGCTAAGCTGTCTGTCCGGTTGCTTGTCTGTTTTACAATCCTGTATTGCAAAAAATACAATTTGTTAGTCAGGACTGGAAAAAAATGGGCTTCGGAATCATTTACTATCAAATGCCTATAGCATTCACAAATCATTTTTCTAGGATCCCAAATCCCACCTTTAAACATTTTACATTAAGTAGAGACTACACTTTATGTGTATCATTATCATTACATGTAATGTGTCTACTAAATGTCAAATGTCATTTTATGTACTTACAAGGGGAAAAAAATCCATTGTGAAATGCTATTGTAACATTTCATTACAACACTAATTTACTCATACAGTGCATCAACTTATTAGGTACCTGTGTAACAGTTGTGAAATCATTGATTGATCATTGAATCATTGAATGATTGAAATCACAACGTCGTTTCAACGTAAATCTTATCGAAAGTGCCTGACGAATTTTCCACTTTGATTCAATGGGATTTTGCTATCTGGACAAGGTCTCTTTCGAGCCGAAAATAAAACTGGTTCTTGGGTCTCAAAGAACAAGAGACAATGACAATGAAGTGGTGACAATAGATAAGAGAACTAATAAGAATGTCATGCTGCATATGCAAGCAAAGAGGAATGTTCCTACAGAATTCTATAATCTACAGGGGTGAGTTTCCCAAAATTGATATGAGCTATGGTGCCTACCAACACCGTGGAAACCAAAACAACTACCAGTGAGGTGTTCCTCAAAATGATTGACGAAAACAATTGGAAACAAAAACGATTGAAACCAACCCTCTGTAACCAGCTGCAGTGTAAGTTCTGGCGTGACCCTATCTGAATGCCACAACCTTCCGTCAGGTATGTTTATGCCTCTGTGTTTTGTTCGTTCGCCCCCGGATTGACTGGCCCCTTTGTTAAGACTTGGTCCTTTTTGTAATAAATATTTATATATTCAACAATTTGCTTTAATGGAATCCATGTATCAAGCATGTCACACAAACCTGTACACCTCTGAAGAAGAAGAGCACTTTATTGTCCCTTTGGGGGAAAATTTTTTCTGCATTTAACCCATCGGGGGGTTTAGCCTACATACATGCACACACAGACACACACAAGTTATTGGGCCTCCGGCAGGTGGGTTGAGCCTATGAGGCGTGGATCTGGTGATCTGGTGTCTTCCTAAAAAAATAATTATTAGTAAGCGAATGGAGTTTTTCCTTGCCCCTGTTCCTCATGGATGGTCCCCGTACTGTCTGTTAAGCACCGCGAGACCATGTTATGTATTTGAGCGAAATACAAATTGAATAGATCATGATGATGCAGTTGCTGTGTTGTTACTATGGCTCTGTTCGTGTAGTCTTTATGTTGGGCCAAAAACTTTGTACATTGAATCAGTTGTGTTATTTTTTGGAAAAATAAACCCATTTATTTGATTTTACCCGGCATCTGTTGCTCGATCCCTCACATAATGCTGTTTGCGTCTCAATATGTCCAGTCATACTCATATGTCTTTTGAATCAGTCCTACAGGTTTGCCCCTGAGATATACGTACAGTACATGTCAAGAATCATACAGTTCACATTTGTTTAGTCTCAGCACCTTTATTCCTGAATTCCCTCTTCAGTATAATGCTTTATATCTAATCAAGCACAAGAGGTAAAAATACACTAAATCTGGAGATCACAAAACCTCATAAGGATTACATGTCAACCAAGTTTCATTGTCTCCCATGTGTTGTTTGCCCAGAAACCATAAATAGAAACTTTCTTTTAAAAAAGCACTAAGGGTGGCTGAGAGTCCACTGATACATGAACGCTGTTTGTCAGTAACATTTCATTAACCCAAAGCATTGCATATACAGTAGTATCACATGTAACAGAGACAGATGTGAATTTCCATGCACTGGCCAGAACCAGTATCAAGTCTACTGAAGGTTTTGGTTTCAGCAACCTTAAACAGACCAAACAATGTCCATAGGATTTTTTTGGACGAAAATACACAGTGCTTTCAAATTAAGTAAATCTTTTAGCGGTGCATTTGGTGTAGGCTATTTCTGCTTTGCAGGTTTTTTTTTATATTTTTATATGAAATCCTAAACTTATGTTGTACTGAAGCTTTATTTACTCTCTCTCATCATATAAACACACAAACAAAAAAAAGTTGGTCCTTCATTCATTTACTTCTATCTTCTTTAGAGATATCAAAACAAAGTATATGCATTTAAAAGGGTCATAATATGAAAATATGATTTGAATGTGTTTTTTGGGTCTATACAGTCTCTCACACACTGAATAGTTAGATAAAAAGCCTCAAATTTTGAAATAGTCAATTTACACTGTTAGGAACTGTTCAGCTGCTGTGTGCTTTAACATGTTTAGAATTTTCCTAACTACGTATGTCACAAGATAAGGTTGGTAGGCAGCTTGGCATTGGCAGCCACTTAAGTAGCTGAGAGAGATATGAGAATGGATAATTTCGAAAATAAAGAGACAAGTTGGCAGCCACTTTGCAGCTAAACAATGAAAAATTATTAATTGACTAACTGCGGAGGCCTGTCATAGAGAAAATCCTCAATGTGTTGGCTGCAGGTGTCTAGTTACCTGCATGTCCCCATGAGAAACAGCCTGTTCTGAACATTAGAGTCAAAAAGTTAGCTTGAAAAATGAATAATATGACCCCTTTAAAGAAATAATAAAACATGGCACACCTTCACAACATGAGCACACAAAACAAAAATATTGCTTCTTTGGCAACAGCCAAAAACTAGACAAACACAACATCACAGCTTGTATAGTCTCTCCTACCAAAACAAAGCTAGAATACACTGTGGGGCCTTATCCCCCTCAGTGGACTAGAAATCTAGACGCACTCTAGCAATAGCTAAAGTGGTGAGACAAATACATAAACCCATTACAAATAAAAATAAAATAAAAAAGCCATCCGACCAAAATGACCCAAAATTAATGTACATTAAATACAGGTAAAAAAGTGCAATTAAACTTATAGATGACACTTGAATATTAATGCATATTTTATCAGATTGATTATCAACTAATATCAACCTACCTCTATCAGGTAACCAGGGGTATCAAATATCCTGATTTCCGCTGTCTGTATTACCGCTGAATTAAAAAATATATAAGCTATAGGCCTATATAGTGGATGTAATACTGTTTATTCCCTTATTGGTCATTGACTTTTTTAACATTTAGTGAATGCTGACCAGGGCAGTGACATCTTTTTTTCCATTGGTAGATAACATACAAAAAAATATAGCCTATTTATATGAGAAATCAAAGACTTTTAAGTTTCGCTTTGAGCAAATCAGGTGTGGGAATGCATGAAACATGTATGACAGCAGGTTAGGGGAGTTGGGATGTTTTGTACTCTCTCTCTTGCTGTTGTTTTCTTCTAAACCCCTTTGAAAGTTGTGTTCTTGTATACTCCTTTGGGATGAATGATGAAAAACAGTAAAACCTGCTTTCAGCACATCATGTCACGCCTCCTAGTCAAGAAAAACCTTCATTGTAGCACAAAAATGCCACCAGTTTTACAATTAGGCAATAAAATGTAGTTGAAAATGGCATTTCAAGACCAAAGGCCATCACCAACCGCGAAACATTTCTACTCTGTTTCTTTTGTCAAGTTCTTTGATTGTGTCATACTCAAAAGAGCCTTTATGTCCACCAGTTTTGAAGGACTTAGGTATGTTCTCAAAGTAGTGATCCCAGGTTCCATCCTTGTTTGCTCCAAACCCGAACACTCTGACCTGAAATTAGAAAATCAAATTATCTTACAATATATGTGTGTTATATATACCATAGTTTATTTTTTCTTAAAGAATCAAAAGCAGCCGGTTGCCTCCTATATTGAACTGTTGAATTTCTCAGGTGTGATAATGTTAAGAAAAAGTCTGCTGGTGGGGCGATCAGTTGACGCCACATTGGGAACACGTGTAATTATTGACCTATTATCTGTTTCAATCTTTTCCAAGTACCCCCACTGCTAAAATGTATTTTCTTTTTGTTAGGAGTTGGCAATATGCTTATGCTGTTAAATACGTATGGCAATATAAATTTCAGCACAGACTATGCGGTATTCACCTTATTCAGCGGGTAAACATGGGCGCTGCCATGACGATTGTCATTCAACATCCGGTCTAGCAACGCATTGATAGCGTTGTGATATTTGGTGTTTTAACGGTCTAATATAAGTGGTCTTATTATGAAGTTGTGCTCACTACATCCATCAATATAGTTAGAACAGTTCGTCGCCAGATGAAAAATTATGTTTTCAGCAGTAAAAAGTGTGTTTCTACGGCTACAATAAGGAGTTTTGTGATCGTGGTATTTCATGAAAATTACGTTGATTTGAATGAGAGGCAGCGTCTAACGGAAGTTTCAAGACAATCGGAGGGCAAACGCAGAAGAAAAAAAGACGAAAAGGGGCGGGGCTGCATAAGGTGAATATATTGCAATATAACAATTTGGAATGTGTGCAATATTGTTCAGGTGATGAGGAAATTGATTATTTATTTAAGTTACTGATTTACTGTAAATATACATGCATATACTGTATCTCCACTCGTGTAAGATAAGATAAGCAGATAAACACTAGTAGTGTGTACATCAACTCAACTTCTGAGGTGCTGGTCAGAAACGCTGGACTAAGGATTATAATGATGATGAAGAGAAAAGGTCACTTAAAAAGTTTGAATCCAAGCATAAGCACACATTAAATCCAGAAATTGAAATGAAGATTAAAGAAAGATAATGAACCATACAAACAAGACATTCAAAAGAAATTGATGTACACAAAATACAATAATTATTAGGGTGGAGGTAATACACACATCTATTCACTTATAAACTAAAAAACTAACAGCAGTAGCATGGTGCTCCTCGCTATAGGTGGTCCAACAGCCTCTCATAAGGTATAGACAATAAGGTGACACCTCATGTTAAAGTCATTAGTAGTCATTAGTTTTGACACAATGTAGAGTGTGATATGTGTAAAGAAGTCTGTGTTTTTGTTGTTGTAGCAATGACTAGTGGCTATTCTCTCTTTGCTTACAATGTTACTGTTAGTTGTGAATGCTGGGTCTATGCAATAGGTCTGTGAATTAGTGGTGTCCCAACACCCTACTAACTCCTGGGCCATAAAGTATTTCGAATGGCAGAATAGATAGACCTCTAAGTCATGAGTTCCAGTGCAGGGAAGACACTGCCCTAAGGGGTCTCATTTTGTCTTTGTCTCTCTGCTACATTGTTGATGGCAAGAAATGAGAAGTGAAGTTAAGAAAGACAGCTATTTTACAGTAAGCTTTGGTGTAGGATGCCAACGTAAAGGTGGCAACAAGGCATCACAAAATGGCAGCGATTTTAGGTGGAGTGACTTTAGGTCCGACGACTGTTTGTCTGTATTTGTGATAAATATTTACAGTATTTGTGCATGGATGATTCGGCCGTGCGTGACTGTGACTGTCTGTCCAGTGAGGCGCCACTGTGACTATCTGAAGCACTGGATGGAGCAGTGTGTGTGTGTGTGTGTATGAGTGTGTGTGTGTGTATGAGTGTGTGTGTGTGTGTGTATATGAGTGTATGTGTGTGTGTGTGTGTGTGTGTGTGTGTGTGTGTGTGTGTGTGTGTGTATGAGTGTGTGTGTGTGTGTGTGTGTGTGTGTGTGTGTGTGTGTGTGTGTGTGTGTGTGTGAGTGTGTGTGTGAGTGTGTGTGTGTGTGTGTGTGTGTGTGTGTGAGAGAGAGAGAGAGAGAAAGAGTGTGAGAATGAAAGAGAAGGTTAATCCTATTCATCTCCAAATTTGCATGTTTAGATGTATCAGATATCAAATATATTTATTCAAATAATAATCAAAGCATGGCCAGCGATAATAGAAGGTGATGCGAACCATCAAAAAAGTAATATTCAGTAGGATCACATATAAGTATTTGCACTATAATGCACTAATATATTGAACTTCATTTAGCAGACAATTATGAAATGTTCACCTTTTCATAGGTTACAAATACAAAAAAAATTGTGTTGGGAAAAAAAAAATGAAAATTTAAAAGTTTGATAATAGGTATATTTCATGATAGATCTTTTTACGGGATATGATGTGGAGAATCAGGCTTTTGATCAGTGTTGTTATAGTGTTAACTGAACACACAGCAATTTGCATAATTTATACATTAGTCACTCAGAATTTGATTGCCAAAACCATGGTGAGTGATTGTATTGCAAAAGAAGTATCTGTAGCAGTGAGATGTATGAGAAGCCAGCATTGTGTGTAAGCGTGTGTGTGTATGAATTAGAACAAAGGAAGCAGATCTGCTACCAGACAGCTTCAAAAGCACAAGAGTCCCACAGCCTTTGCATCTTGAAATATAAACTTTTGGCTGTTGTGTCTATTTGTGTATGTGCGGCTGGCGTACTGTACGTGCAAATCCTCAGAACTCATAACTGCTGAGCTAGAAGCCTGAGTTTTTAGCTCAGTGGTTAGAGCAGGGGTAGGGAACCTATGGCTCGGGAGCCAGATGTGGCTCTTTTGATGGTTGCATCTGGCTCACATACAAATCTTTTATAAAAGAATGATAATGTTAAAAATGTAAAACATTCTCATGTAGGCCTATTTCAATCCATTCATCTATCTATTTCAGTCCAATGTGACTTGAATAGCAATTGTGAGAAATGGAAAGCCATTCACAGATGAGGAGTATGCCAAAACACTCTTTTTCTGTACTTTTTGATTACTTTTCGAATAAAGATAAGATAAATGAATGAATAAAAAACATGCCTGTATATTGTATGGCTCTCATGGAAATAAATTTTAAAATATGTGCCATTAATGGCTCTCTGAGCCAAAAAGGTTCCCGACCCCTGGGTTAGAGCGTTTGACTCCCATGCTGTTGGTTTGTTGTAGTGGGCGGGGTGGCGGGTTCGAATCCTGAGTGCGGTGCGGAGTGGACCGCCCCCCGCTACATCAACATAGACCAGACACAAACACAAATGCTAACAAGCTGTTTAGATTGTGTCAGTGCCACCGAAATCAATCGAAATCAAAAGTAAGATCAGTGCATGCCACACTGTATGAACACAGTATGAAGTGGCTCCACCTTTCTGTCCATATTTTCCAAACTCACACTGTTGCAGGTGCTGACCATTTGCATAACCCATTTACTTAAAGTCTGAACAGGAAGTAATGAAATCTTATGAAAAGCAAGCAGCAAACTCTAGCCCTTCCCAAATGGTAGCTCTTTCCATCCATATACTGCCATCAAGAAAAATGCAAGTCATTTTGCATACATAATCCAGCCAGTCCAGGGGACTTCCCCTTGCTCTAATGCCCTAGCGTAGGGATGAGATGTTAACCAGGTCATGACTTACAGTGGCTATAAAAGATCCCACAGCATGTGTCACAGAGAGTCGGGGCTTCCCCACTGTCCCAACCTGGCTCTTTAAGTCTGGCCCCCCTTATCGTCCTCCCACTATAATTGGCTCATTCATCCATTCCCTCACAGTCCTCCGAAAACTGGTGTGTGGTGAGCGTTCTGGTGCAAATGGCTGCTGTGCTTAATAAAAGTAATGGAACGCAGTTCTAAATGAAGAGTTCAGATGCAAAAACCACCACTAACTCCACTTGACCACTTTTTGAGAAAAAGGCAATTTTTTATCAGACGTTTACAGTGTTTTGATTGTAAACAGATATTTTAGACACGGCGGGGAGCAGGTTTTATTTTATTTTTTCACAAAAACATTTCATTTACATATTCTAGATTTATACAGGATTCACACAATATCATTAACTCAGTTTTCACAAAAATGGTGTTTAAGGGGTTTTGCATTTGAACTCTTCAAATATTCTAATTAACATGGGGAATTATGTCAGCCAAGTTAACCCCTGAAATGTCTAGTGGTGTAACCAGCATTTAAGTACAAGTAATATTTTTGTCTGTATTGTGTCCAGAAATCAAATAACACACCCTTATTTGTCACTAGGTAGGTTTCCATACAACTTGAAGGGGGCATCCATGGTGTACCGGTCAGGGAGTTGGACTGGGGACTGGAGGGTGGCTGGTTCAATTTAACAAAATTTGGCCTAAGGATATTCAGGCATGCGTTTCCATCAACTGTGGCGTGTTCCCAGCTGTGGGATCAAATGTAAGCTAACGTCTATGGGCAGAATTGCATAACGCCTTATTCACATTAAAGTTACACCACCTCTCTCAGGTGAATTACTTTTATATTCACATTATAGTTTCCACTTAAAGATTTGTTATTCACAAAACTTAAATATGCATAACAACTTGGAAACCCGTCTATGGACCCATCTCCTTGTGTGGTGATGATAACAAATACAGTCAAACTGGTTGTGTGCACATCCCAGCTTTTTGAGGTGTGGGGCAAAAACGCTAGACATACAAAAATTTCCTTCCTCATTTGCCTGAGGAAGACCGCGGGGGTCGAAACGTTGCATATTAAATGTATGGGAGAATAATAGCCTGATAAACCAGCTTAAATGTGAAATTGGATGCCTGATTTAGTCTGGCCCTGATACATGGGTACAATGGGAGATTGTTGATGAGCACAACCCGTTGTCTTTCAAACCATGTCTGTGCCCATAGGCCAACGCTCTGTCGTCGCTCCCTCAAAATCCCGACCGCTTTGATTCAAAACACATCTCTGCGTTATGATTGGTTTTAAACCCCGCCCGCTTTGATTAAAAAAACATCTCTGCATTATGATTTGTTTTGCCAGATTGGAGAATGATGCAAGGCTAGACCCACTCGCAGACAAAAAAAAATTGGCGTCCAGTGGGTGGTGCTGGTTTACTACTAGGCTAGGAGAATAAGCAGTGTGCGGTGATGATGATGATGATGATAACAACTGCAACATGAAATTATTATCCTCCCAACATGGGAGACATACAAATGAATTTCACCTGCTTAATGTTTGTACTGTATCTGTTTCTGTTTTGTTGGTTTAGTTTATTTTCACTTATTGTAGTCTCTGAGTGACCAAGAATTTTGGTTGGTTTACACTTTACATAGGCCTAATGAATTACAAAAGAGAAAAAAAAAGAAAAGAAAGAGAGTGCTGAAAAGAATGTCACCACCACACCTCATACATAAGTGAAGTGGAATGTTTGTACTGTGTGTTCTTACGTGGATCTGTTAAGCAAACAAAGATAAGCACATATTCTGTGCATTCAAACAAATAGGCTGGAATTCTATTCTGTTTTGCAATGCACCTGTTTTCACCATGCATCTGTGCTTCTTCCACATACCGATGTGCAAATCTCAAAGTGCAGCCTGTCCTATCTTGGGGTTTATTAATTCATAACATGTATGCCTAAATCAAGCATTATTATAATCATTTTTATTATTATTATTATTATTATTATTATTGCATTCCTTATAAACTGCAAGGCTTTTCCGTGACTACTACAATGATTCTGATAGGTTCATGACCTACTGTGAGTAAAATGTCGTTCCCTGCTGAAATCTATCCCACTGTCAGAAGCAATTTCTGATATGCTTTCAATAGTGCTTAAGAGTATAAAGCAGTAGGGCTACGTGTTGATTCACTCCGGATTATACCTTTACTAAAGCATGATCTCATCTTTTCTGAATGGGGCCTAAGAAAAGAAAGCAAAATTGTAAGGCGTGCAGAACTCTAACTCTAACTCCACTTATTCACCTTATGCAGCCCCGTCCCTTTTTGTCTTTTTTTCCTCTGCGTTTGCCCTCCGATTGTCTTGGAACTTCCGTTAGATGCTGCCTCTCATTCAAATCAACGTAATTTTCATGACATACTACGATCACAAAACTCCTTATTGTTGCCATAGAAAAAACGCTTCTACTGCTGAAAACATAATTTTTCATCAGGCGACGAACTGTTCTAACTTTATTAATGGATGTATTGAGCACAATAAGACAATAATAATAAGACCACTTATATTAGACCGTTAAAACACCAAATATCACAACGCTAAGTCAATGCGTTGCTAGCAGAGGCCGTTTCAAGGTACTTGGGGCCCCAAGCAAACAGGACATGGGGGCCCTTCACTCCCCGTAAATACTTACATGAACCACATTGTTATAATTTTCAAACATCATCAACATAATTATTTGTATTGTACAGTTGTCTAACTCCAGTTTAAAGTCATTTTTTGTTGAACCACAAACTTATTTAACTAATAAAATGATTACATAAACAGTCAATCTTGGGGGCCCCTTTCAGCCTGGGGCCCCAGGCAATTGCCTGGTTTGCGTGCCTTGTTGCGACGGCCGTGGTTGCTAGACCGGATGTTGAGTGACAATCGTCATGGCAGCGCCCATGTTTACCCGCGTAATTAATAAGGTGAATAGAGTTGCTCTATAACTCACCTTGTCACAGATATGAAGAGCAATAATAATAGTCAAGAATCCAGTGGAGGGTTGGTGGCCATTCTTCTTTAACCAGGTCTCATGGACATACTGCATGAAACTGGGGTTAACAACCATCACCTGTGAAGATGTAGAAGAAACTGTTAAAAAATTTGACCCATGGAACTAATGCATATTTAATCATTTAGTCTACATCAATTTAAAATGAACAGTTCATGCGGCTTATATTGTAGGTTGTGAGAAAAGATGTCTCTGTGTCGCAACCCACAGCAGAATTCATTGAAACAATTGGTGCATCACTCAGAGAAATTGAATGCTGAATTGAATCCTAAGTTTTGTGAAACCAGTCCTATACTGTGAAAATGGTCAACCATTTCCACTTCCTGAGCGTTAAGGAGGGTATTTAACTACTTAAGAAGTGCTTTTAAACTTAAACTAATCAGCTATTTAACTGTTCAACCATTCCAACGGTCCGTTGTCATCAACCTTGCCCTTGACATAATAACTGTTTTTAAATGATTGAATTATTTTTACTACTCAACTATTTTATTGTTCAACCATTCAAACTGTCAGTTGTCATCAACTTTGACCCCTGCCAACTGTGTCCTCTGTCCACAACTATTTGCATTTTCATGCACTATGTAATTTCCGTGAAATTACCATCTCTAGTTTATCCCTTGATACTTTTTGTTACATTGTCCTCACCTGTAATCTTTACCCATTAGGCCTACTTCACAGGCTATAAAAAAGTGTTCCAGAGACCAGACCACTCTTGACGTTTCTTTCAGTGTTACTGCAATTAACAACTCATGGAATTTAGTTTTTTGTCTAAACCGATAAGCACAGCAAACAGGCCTTAATCAGACAAATTATTTCATATGCATTTTATTTCATCTAGGCCTACTGGTACACTATTTCCCCCCATGCTAACCACTCCCTTGACACACCTTGACTTGCTGTCTCTATGTTTTTATATCTCTATATCTCTACAGCTCTTGTAAAGAGGTAAACAATGGTTGTACTATTAAAAAAGCAAAGCAAAACAAAACAAACGCAAACAAAAACAACAATGGAACAAGAGTGCATAGTGTAGGTTCACAGTTGGTGATTTGCCCCTCCCAAAGTTGGGACTAAACACCATTTCAGATGGAATTAAGGGATTAAGATAACCATTGTCAGTTAGTAGAGAAAACAATACAGTGACAGAACAGGTTTGCTTCTTTTAAAACTGAACATCATGTCTCTTTAATGTTTTGAACAAATGTGACTTGCCCCCGGTTGACCAAGTTGGATAATGGCCACCGAGGTCTGATTAAACACAGTTAGTAACAAGTTGTTTATTAAATAGCTGATCTGTTAGAAATTAAAATGACTGAATATGACTTACCTGGCTTGTGTTTGCTTTAATTGATGACCTCACAGCTTTGTAAGTGCTGCAGAGTAGAATATAATAGCATATTGTAAATGTTCTGTTACAATAATGATATTTTATTTGCTATTCATGCTAGTAACCTATACCTGGCACACACTGTTATAATGTAATTTAGCCAAGTATTTCTACACACCTTGAAGTTCATTTTGATACATGGAGGCACTTCAAATTGTACCTTATACTGACAACATGTTTACACTGAAGATGACAACAAGCTATGGAAGGCAAATGTGCTCACCATGGCAAATGTGGATCAAACATTTGTGTATGCTCTCAATGCATACAAAAAAACACTTTTTGGCCAGGAACCAGCAACTGTATTCGGCAATTCTATGTAATTCCGAGACTTAGGCAAAAAAAGTCATACAACTCTCTGGTCCCTCCCCCAGTCTCTACTACACTCCTCAACAGCCTCTCAAACCACTCCCTCGCTGTAGCACGTAGTCTGTGGCTTGCTCAAAGCTGTGATCGACAGCCAGCTACCCCTCCCTCCGATTGGTGGAAGGCTACAATTACAGGGTATAGATGGAGGTAGAGAACTCAGTTTTTTTCCTAAATAGCCTTTTTCATATTGATACAATACACCTTTTAAGGGAATACTAACTGGATATCTCCCCATTCATTTAGATAGGCCTTGCACTTCATAACTCCCCGGAGTTGCCTAAAGATGATGGCGGAGTGAAAGGAACTTGTCTTAAAATAGAAATCCTGTGTGAATTAGTCAATAGCCCTCTAGTTCAAGGTACCTATATGTTATCTATAAGAGAGAGAATGAGAAAAAAATTGATGCTACATATACTGAATAAAGAAAACGATTTCTAATTCTGACTGAATGGGGCATAATGAGATGAAACTGAAAGCTGTTATGCCCTATTCACTTAGTGTTAGTTACTGGTTTACGGCTCGGCCTATGTTGTGTCAAAATTTCTCATTCTTTTTCCTTCCCATCATACTTGGTGCATGGGTTTGAACAACAGCAACAGTGCTATGAATTGATTTACACCGGATCATATGTGGAAATTTTTAGGAATGTGCAGTTAACAAACTGGGGTTTTAAATGTTTAGTCAGTTGTGCCTTAGGGCAATCAACAAGCTGAGTCCAGCGTAGAGTCCACGGTATGTCCACCTGTGCAGATCAGGGCACGGCGCCAGACCAGGAGACAATGTTATCACGGCATCCCAAATGTTTGTCACATAAACATGCATCCACCCTGTTGTTCTCCGTTCAGTTTGGAATGTTTATTGTTTGTCCAGAGGCAATTTGTGTGTAAATAAATGTCTGTTTGAAACTTTGCTCTGGGAGTTGGGACTGCGGACGTGCCTGCATGGCACTGTCGCTGTCCTTTCTCCCAGCGCTAGTGTCTGTACAAATGCATTAAACTCTTTGACTGATTTTGTCGGGCCGGCTCCATTGATTAGTAGTTATGAACATCTTAAAATTACTACACACACAAGTATTAAGAGATTTGGTTTACCCTCACATGCAGTACATAAAAATGCTAGGAGTTAACTATTTTTACTATTTTCCCTCGTAAAGTTCCATTGCGGTTACGCCTGGGTAAAGCGACATCAAATGATTGTTCAGCATAATTCTATGGTTGTACAGGACCAGTTTAGGACAATATGGCAAAATAAAATACATCCTCTGTTAAGTTTGCCATTTCAACACACGCCACCATGAATTAGGGGTATAACGCGGAAAACACTGCACAGAGAGTTGGAAGATGATTGGAAAGGCAGGGCCGGTTCTAGGCATAGACAAACGAGGCGGCCGCCTAGGGCACCAAATATCAGGGGGGCATCACAATACATTTCCTACTTTTTTTCTTCAGTTTTTCTCTTGAATTTTTAGAAAAGAGGGGGCAAAACTCAAATTTGGCCTAGGGCACCAAAAAGGCTAGAGCTGGCCCTGTGGAAAGGTGAGGAAACGATAGAGGAAAATGTTTATGTTGTCCATGTGTAGCTCCAGCTTAGACAGAGAGCAGTGCAACCATTTGATGTCAAGTTTTATCCAGAAGTCATTGAGGTGCAACCGCAATGGAACTTTACGAATGAAATGATTTTCAGGTTCTAATAAACTTTTTACTTAAAAACATTATATTTTTTATGTTTTTGAATAACGTCAATTACAGTTGATGCCAATGCTAGTCTTATAACGCGAGCATGCCCAACTAGCCAGGCATCCTTTTAAACTGTTGGAAAAATAGTGCACATAGAAAAAGGAGAGCTCCAACACACTCTTGTTCTGTTTTGACAGTAGGTGATTTGCTTAGCCAGTATGTCTATTAGCAAGCCATAGAGAATTTGATTGGTCGGAAACGGCTGGTGTTCACTAACAATAATGCTGTGGTCAGGACGGGCTTCGCGAAAAGCAACAGTCTTTTGAATTGGTGTTTAATTGAATTGGTGTTTACTTGTTCGTTCCTCTAATTGGTCAATTAAATGTTGGACTATTGGACTATTTGACTAATTGGACTATTAAATGTTGGCTTGAAAGTTGACTGCCTTGTTCCGCCAACGATTGAGTTCGGTCTAGCTGTCGATGTCAGACTATTAAATGTTGGCTTGCCAGGCTATTAGCACACAAATACAGTAAATACAAATTTGACAAAAATATTAATCAGAACATTTTTATCAGCACTTCTTACTTTCTGACACGGTGTGTGGTGAAGACATTAATCAGCCAATCCAGATCCAGAGTCTTGAAAGCAACTAGCACCAGATGTGCATTGTCCTCAACATCAAAAGCACTTTCAGGGTAAATAATGCGATGAGTGGTTTTGGATCCCACATCCTGCTCGAAGCCCTTGGTAGGACCTTGGTTTACCCTACATGAGGAATTCAAGAGAAAAGTATATTCCTTGTCTGTGCCAGCATTCATAAACATTTTGCATTTTGTGGGGAAAAAAAAAACCACTCAGGGACGCCGCTGGGGGGTGGGGTGGGGGGGTTAGGATGTTTGTAAGTTTGCACTGACAGGGGGCCCTAGAAGTTTTTTTTATAATATTAAAATCAACATTTGAGGGGCCCAAAATGATTTTTTGTCATATACTGCAGGGCCCAAAATTTCTAGCAGCACCACTGAAGTCACTTTTTACATAACACTACAGTCCCTCAGGTGGTACTGTTCTTGAATCCCAAAAACTACCCCGACTACTCCCGGTTCTGGACCAAAATTGACCATCTTAAGGGTGTTTGTATGAGGAGGAAAGGTCTGACAAATCTCCCATTTTCCAATGTTAATTTTCTCTGTGTTATGAACATGGCACAATTTTTTTTTGTACATGTATTCTCTTTGGCAAAGGTGTAAGCTGGCTTCATTGGATGTTGTTCAAACAAACTAAAGAGGGGGACAGCACAGGGGAGGACCAGATCTAAAGTTACTATCTGTTAAACATGCTAGTTTCACAATGTCTGGAAGTCTCTTTGTTTCCTTTCAAACAGTTCCCATAGAAAGAGGTGAGTTCCCACTGTCTTAATTTTTGCAATTCAAAGTGTTTAATGTGCAACGTTTTGATCAGATGACCGAATCAGGAATCATCAATAATTGGACAGAAATGTTGCACATTAAACATTTTGCTTTGCAATTTCACAAAAAAAAAAGAAAGTAAGGGAGCAATTGCCCTATGCCCCCTTACCTGAGGACTAAGTCACTGGAATCAATCAGAGGTCCATAGTGTGAGTTCTTTAAGTTCCCAGAGTTGCCCACCACAGAACACACCCTGCATCGGTTAGGACCTCTATCCCTGTAGTACTCCTGGTCAGGAATTAATTTGAACAACTTTTCCACAGTCGTTCTGTAATCCGGCTGACCGCCGAAAGGTTGTAATCTCTGTCAAAAAAAAACAAGCATTCATAAAATTTTGCCCGATTCAATTGTAAATTGAATGTGTGATAAGTAATTTGGTCCAAATGTTAGGATGTTGGAATTTGAGTAGATAAATGTTTTTGCATGAAAGCACTGTTGTTAACTCTGGGTAAAATTGTTCCAAACATCAATACTGAAAACATTTTGGTGTATTTTTCACTGAGGTGTATGCAAATGTGGTGTCAACTATGGCCAAGGCTGCTTCAACCAGTCTGTCTAAGTTAAAACTCTAATGTTACAGCGTGGTAACTTAAGCTGATAGATATTATGTGTAAATTATAATTAAACAACTTGATTTTGTCTATTTATGATAATAGATTTAGGCTATCTTAATTTTATAACTCGCAATTAGCCTACTGATCAAAGCTTTCTTTTCCTCATGTGATTAATATGATTCTGTTGCTTAGTGGTAGCGCACTTGCATATGGCTCAGAGGGTCGGGATTCAATTCCTGCTCGATGCATATGTCGTTTTTCTGTTTATTATTTATATTTTTCTCACTAAATGTCACGTTAGCATAACGTTGCAGGAACGTTCGCCTAACCAGAAATGCAAACCAGCAGCGAACGTTCGAGTTCTGTTTAAAAAACTTTCCTGGTGCCCCTTCAGACAACCAAAACTACTTTCAGGGAAGTTGGGAACGTTTCCATTACCGACAGAAAACCTTCTCGGAACCAAAAATTGTTACATGGGCTGTTTAGAACCGAAAGCATTTAAACAGCTTATGTGGGCTTAATAGTATGAAATGTCAAAGTAGGCCTATAATTAAAAAAATCAATAAACTTTCAAGTCATACCACCAAGTAATTTAAATCTACTAAATGTAGATTAAATGTTATCTGATTTGATGATCTTACACTTCTTGTTGGATTTCACAAACTCCCTGACATACATGATGACCAGTTGTCAGCAAGATATCTGCGCCAAGCTCACAAAGTTTGTCCTCTGCACCTATGCGAATTAGGTGCCAAGCTTGTCCCATCAGTTTACTCACTGTCTGCAGGCATGTTCAATCGAGCCAGATTGTTGTTGATGGGTGGGGTACATGATTGACAGGTGAAAGTGCGACCTAAAACTAAAGTCTTTCTAAAAGTAAATTGAATGCGCTTGAATTAAATGGTGGCATGGAACTGCATGAGGCTGAAATATCGAATATCATTCAAAATGAAAAAAATAATAGGGAAATTTGAATGTAATGTCTGCTCTCTAAATGAATTCAATGTCAATATTTTAAGTGTATAATTATAACTGCAAATGAAATTGTATCCCAGTTCAAGATTTAATAATCATTGATAGATTTGAATTTTATTTTTTTTTTATTTGTAAGCGTTTTAAATACATTTTTGCTACTTTGACCTTTCATGTAATACTATCACACAAATCAAAATGGCAAAACATGAATAAAAATGAACCCATATTGGATAGCCATAATGAAATTCCTTTTTGCCTACTAAAAGTATGAAGTGCCTCACCATCCACCATGTATATGCTTTTTCGCTGAGAATGCTGCTGTTTTTGGACATCAGTGGGTGAAACGAAGCTCTGTAGCGTTCGGAAAACCAGGGATCCACGTCCGTATCCTCCGTTAAACAACGGTGACAGGCGCAGTGTGATGCTCGGAAGTGTATGTAGTTGTTTTGCCAGTAGATAAGTGCGCAACAAATGACACTTAACAAAGTTACAATCTCCACTTTCCTATTTAGGGCTGCACGCCAGGACATTTTCCTGATTAGTGTCTGCAAATAAAGACGATTTAAAAACAAATGTTTACAGCTGTAAGTTACATCTGTGTTAGGCAACGGGTAAATATTAGTCTCACAATTCCCTAAAAGTCTCAAACGTTCCTGACTGAATTTAGCCAACCGAATTGTACCCTAGATAATACTAGGTCTAATAATAAAAATAACAGCATTACTGTAACAATAAAAAAATAACAACTTACAATAAAACAAGAACATAGTCATTAGCCTATTATTATCCCCATATTACCCCATTTTTTTAAGGCTACATCTATCTATGGCTTAAAGAAAAGAAAGAGAAAGAAAGAAAGAAAGAAAGAAAGAAAGAAAGAAAGAAAGAAAGAAAGAAAGAAAAAGGAAATAGCCTAGGCTTACCCGTTCCGATCCACCAAGTTTGCGAGTGTTGCAGGTGAAGGGGAGTGATTTGTGTCAGGCTATTCATGCCTTTTGGATGTCTCGCTACGCTATAGTGACGTCCTTAGTTTGAGCCAAACCCCAAGTGGCAAATATGTTTTAGATAATTTCCTTAAAACTTATTATAAAAGGAAATGAACAAGAAACCATACATGAAACTCAATATGCACACTGTAAAAAGGAAGAACTTTTCCCTTGATCCACTCGACTTAAAATCAGTTGTCGTTTATCCAACCTGCTGAAATGTTGAAATTCTGGTTTCTCCTAAAATATTCACATATCTTTTACCCTCATTAATAAAGCAAATGCTTCTATAAGGATTCTGAAATGTACTGAACGTATTTACAGGCTATGTATGAATGTATATATGTATGTATGTAGGACAGTGTTTCTCGAACTGTGGGGCGTGACAGGTGGGCCGCGAGACATAGGCTACTGTATCTTTGCGATCGACTGACGGCCGCACCATGCCCCCCGAATTCACAGCTATTTTTCAGATATGCGCATATGACAGTAAGCTTTCCAGTGGTGGTATTTGCTAGTTGCTGTGGATCGAGATAAATTTGGCTTTGAATTAGTAACATGAAAAATATAACATTAACAAAAATCTAGCCTGCTTGCAAATTATTCCTCACAGAGATATTGTATGCAAAGTGAACCTTCCAGGTGTGGCGTGAAAATTCTCTGCCTTCCAAAGAGGGGAATGACAGAAAAAGTTTAAGAACCACTGATGTAGGCTATTTATTTATTCGTTGATTCTTTTGTATAAACATTACATTGCTGAAAAAGTCTTAAAAACACAAAACTGTACAGATGAATGAATGACAGTAAAGTAACAGTGGTAACAAGTTAATTATGAATTATGAGAACACAATAAATCTTCTTGGCTTGAATAAGATTTTTTTTTCCATTAAGGCCAGTATGGACTTGGCTATGGGGCAGGGGACAAAATATTGAACAGAACATACATAAAAACAGGCTCTCAGATACAGTCCATTTTGAGCTGAGAATGGTTTCTCCATTCAGATAGCTAACAGCATCAGTTGTCAGAAAGTTCAGTAATGAATAAATAAATAAATAAATAAATAAATAAATAAATATAGACCGATAGATAGATAGATAGATAGATAGATAGATAGATAGATAGACAGACAGACATCAGGTATCAGGGCTCTATTGAGTACATTTGAAACTCATTTACAAGAGCACTTACCTGACAGAGTAAAGGAAATCTGTTTTCTGGCCTGGTTGTCTAATACTACCAGTATAACAGTAGGGCAGCATCTGTTAAGAGGCAATCTATAAAGGTACAGTAGCTTAATGCAGCCTATTTATATAGTCATGTGTTGGCTGGAGACGATAACTGTCTCGGAAAGGGAGTTTTCAGGTTTGATGACGAGAGAAAGCATTGTGGGCACAGGGCTGAATTATAATCCTCTCTAATGCTGACAATGACAGACAAAGGTCTGAGAACGAGTTCTGATATGGAAAAGAAAGTCAATGCAGAATTGTGTGGTGATTTCAAGGCCAGATTACTCTGGAGCCACTTACCAAAGAAATTAATGATAAACGACACTGGATTTGTTGTCCGCCAAGGAGGTTATGTTTTTGGTCGCATTGGTTTGTCTGTTTGTTTGTTTGTTTGTCTGTTTGTCAGCAGGATAACTCAAAAAGTACAGCACGGATATGGATGACATTTTCGGACAATGTGTATATTGGGACAAGCAAGAACTGATTCGATTTTGGTGGCAATCGGTGACCCAGAACATTATCTGGATTTTATATTGTGTCTGTGACCACACTGCCTTGGCGGAGGTCTGCACTCTCTGAGCGCTTTTCTAGTTTTGATATGTGGTATGTCCTGTTAAATTACACAGACATACAGTTACAAGGAAGCGTCTATAAAAGGAAGCATTTGCCTGTGCAATAGACCACAGGTTTCAGTGGTAATCCCATGTTTGCACTGGGATCCTTTCTTATCTCTGAAACAGAAAACAGGATCTACAGGATCTGCAATGGATCTAAAAGCATGTAATACCCTCACAAAGGTAAATAAGTGGTGTTTCTTCTTCTTCATTCTTTCTTCTTATTATTATTATCTTCACTTGCCAGGCTAACTGAAATAAAATCATGGCAATCTGTTGGTAGGGTATGTTATAATATGGGGCTATTTATTTATTTATTTATTTTTTAATTGCCTGCTCCAAAAATTGGCATCAGTTTTCGTGGTCTGCATGAGCAAAATGTAAATTTGTGTCTCTTTGCACCTTCCCAATTTGTGGGCTTGCCATGTGCATTATTTGAAAGAAAGTAAATAAAGATAAATTTTAAATGTTACCCTCAAATCAGAAAAAAGGGATAAATTCAACGCATGTCAATGATAGAATGTTCAGTTTACTACCACTGCTGTCATAAAATGTCGGAATGTTTGTGTTGGTGGTGGCAGTTCTATTGTGACAAACAGACATGTTACTCATGGGTGCTCATTGTGCTGTTTGTAAAGCACCATGAGGCAATTGTATTGTACTCGATGCTCGTCAGATAAAATTTAATTGAATGATGTGGGGGCGGTATCTCCCTCACTGGAAAAACACAAACGTGTCATCACTGACTTGTGACAAATGCTCGTTGAAGAATGGGATGCCATCTCACAGCGGTGTGTGACCAGGCTGGTGCTTACTTTTTCTGTTCTGTTATATGGGGGAACTGGATGGTGTATATGGTTCAGTTCCATTTCAAGGTACTTAGGGGGCCCCAAGCAAACAGGAAATGGAGGCCCTTCACCCCCTCATAAATACCTACATGAACCACATTGTTATAATCTTCAAGCATCTTCAATATAATTATTTGTATTGTACAGTTGTTAAACTCAACTCATTCAACATCTTTTTTTGTTGAAAAACATCGCCAACTAAAGTAAACTACTAAAATGATTAGTCAATCTTGGGGCCCCAGGCAATTGCCTGGATTGCCTGTCCTGTTGCAACGACCCTGATGTGGTTACAGATACAGAAAGATGCCTTGTTCTCTCACATACATGTACTCTACTATCCCTCACAATGAATTCATTGGTTACTTGATTGCCTATACGAGTTTTGTATTGATTGGACTTCTCCATTAGTAAAGGCATGAACAAATTATTTTAACATGGATCTGACTAAGTTTAGCCAGGTGACAAGCCTCAGTCTGATCTGAGTGAGTGAGTCTGTGAACCTGATGTCATCTCTATTACGTAATAGCGCTGAGTTCAGTTGTGGCCAAGCTTATCTGATGACCATCATCACACTGCCTGACATCACTGAGAGAACGTTGGCGGAAATTGTCTGATCCTTTATCATTCAGCATGTCATGTAGGTGTAAACAATGAGGTAGCATTCCATACACACCCTAAAATTCCTTCCACAACAATCAGATATATCCGATTCAGAATAGAGGTTCTCAAATGTCTCAATCAGTCCGTTAAATCCATTAGGTTTTAAAGACAAAACTGAGGTCATAATCTCTGGCTTATTGTTAGGCTATAGCAAACAGCAGGGGATGCTAGGCCCCACCCCTACGTTACTTTTCTCCCCTGAGGAGCAACACGTATCCTGCACAACAAATATCTTGACAAGTAAATATTAACTGAATACTAAAAAAAATACTAAAAAAGGCTTTGAGTAGTTGCAGCAATGAGCGTAGTTAGTTTAGTCCCATCCCTACTCCAGCAGCTCATCCATACCAGGTCCGTTGCAACAGGACAGGCAAACCAGGGAATTGCCTGGGGCCCCAGGCTAATAGGGGCCCCAAGGATTGACTGTTTGATCGTTTTAGTAGTTTAGTTAGTAGTGTTTTTCAATAAAATGTGACTTTAGACTGGAGTTAGACAACTTTAAGATCAACACAAGTAATCATATTAATGAAAGATGCTTAAAGATAATGTGGTTCATGGAGAAGGGCCCCCACGTCCTGTTTGCTTGGGGAACCCTAAATACCTTGAAACGGCCCTGATCCATACAATATCATTCCCATGTGATGCGCACATACACACACACACACACACACACAAACACACACACACACACACACACACACACACACACAGGATGCAAGTGTAGCAAGTGTGTAAATCCACACCTTACTGTCTGACACCTGTCACACGCAAACATGGGTCATCACGACGTCTGGTGCGGCTCACACACCTTTATGATGGGCCATAATTCAGGCTGTGTGTGTGTGTGTGTGTAATAAGCCACAAGACCAGGACTACTGCAATGATCAGGTATTCTGCAATAGAAGGGAAAGGTGTGTGAACACCCATTTACCCATGGTACTGAAGCAGAGTGTGTGTGTGTGTGTGTGTGTGCATTCATGGTCTGTCAGTGATTAGTATCAGAGACACTTGTATAGGAGGACTTTGTTAGTGTGGCCTGTACAGCGGCCTGTTTGCTGATGATGTCGATGTACAGTACTATTTGCTCAGCTCTGTGCTGAATGCTGTCTCTATTGTCAAGAGACACACACACTCACACACACACACACACCACCATGGACACCACGATCTGTCACTGCTTCTCTTTCGGCCACTCCAGCCTCCTTGCCCCCCTGGCCTGTTGTCTTTATGGTCTCCCCATTTTTCTCTATCAATCTATCTACATATAGACAGACAGCCTACCTCTACACTAACTTCATTTGAGTTGAGTTGAAGTCGAAGTCGAAGAACTAGGTCATTTTTTTATCAATATTTTTGAAATTCACAGGAGTGTAGCGTGTATAACAAATCTATAGCCCCTTGTGGTAGCCTAAAATGCTTAATTGATGTCACACCATGAAATTCATTGCATTGCTTCACACTACGGCCAACCGGCATTATTTTTATGATTATTGATGAAAAGTTAGCCTAATCGACAAAATTCTTAAGAATCAATCATCATTTCGAATTGAATACTTTAATTTACTTTTTTCCTTGATTAATTATGCCTATTCTACAGTAAATTCAAAGACAATTTTCCCACAAGCTGTTCTTCACAACAACTACCTGAGGTTGTGCAATTTCATGATCATTTTCTGTGAGGTGGAATATTTCCCAACAGAGCCTGACAAGAAGTGGAGAATTGTCATGTGTACACACCCCACTAGTGCGTGGACACATTTTCCCCTTTTGCTTCTTTGTTGTGAGAAATTAGAGGTGTGCCATGATGCATGTGTAGACAGTCATACGCATACGTCTTCTGACAGTTGGCAACTCTGTAGAAGAACCTGCATTGAGGCGTGGCTGGGAATTCACCGTTTTCTAAACTTGTTACGCAGGCTTTCTCCTGGACACAAAGACAAAGAGATGAATGACCAAATACCTTCACTTATAGGCTATGTGCTATGAAGTGTGTCCAGACAGGTCCAGATGAGCTATCATCCTTTAAAAAGGAAACAGACCATGACTGGACTCCCAGTGTGCAGTGAGTGATTAGCATACCTAAAAACTGCTCATCACCTAGCCTGGGAGTACCCATGCTCCTTTGAGCGCTCCATTTCATGACGTCACCAGTGGCGGCTCCTGAAAAAATTGTCAATTAAATAGGGCCAATTTTTTTATCCAATAGTCATAGACACAACAGGAAGATTTTTGCAAACTAAGTTGAAGTTGCATTCAGAAGCCTTAATGAAAGAATTGTCTACAGTAACTCCACAATAAATAGACTAATGATAATTGTTCTTCATTCATTTTAAGATGTCCCTGCTCATCACACTTCGATCAGTAATGGCTGTACATGAGGTTTGTCATTGTGATGCTTGCAATTCAAAGCTGGGTAGACTGAATAGTATCACAGCATCAACAGTTTTCTCTTTATTATCAAGCCTTACTGACGGACTTTGCCCAAGATAACAATCTGGGTAATGTTTAGCCTAGGAACCACAATTCACGCATCTCTGCAACTCTGAGACTCTCCTTTGTTTAACTCATGTCAACATTATAGATGATTGTTTGTACAAAAGTTAGGGAAGAATTGTGGGACATACCAGACATAATAGGCCTAATAGAGTCAAAGGCTCTTCCAGAACCTGTTGCCATGCATGCAAGGTAAGGTAATGCAATCATAAGATGCATGAACATTCATAGAGAGCCTGCAGCTAATTCAGTGAAAAGTATTTACATAAAAAAAACAGTGATGAAAGACAACAGTAATATATTAATAATTAATAATAATAAAATATCTTGTCTTTTCTGGCTGTGGTGCATATGAATCATCTGCGGTTTGTATGATATACAGAAACTAAAACATTTTAATGAAAAAAGGTATCCCAATAAACATATAAGCATTTCACAAATAGAGGGCTATGTTAACGAAAACTGAGCGGAAAATGAAAATGAAATGAGCAGATTAAGTAAACCCTGAAAATATTACCAGGCTAGCAAAAGAGTTGTGACCTTGGCCTTGCACTAGTGTTATTGTTAAAATAAACAAATAACCTTTAGATTTCACCACCTTTATTTTGAGTTATTTTCTTAATTATAAGGCCTAACAAGCTTGGGTTTTTTCAGGACATACTGGGCTATCTAAATCTGTAATGCTTGCTGTGATACTACTTACCTGTTGCTTACAATGGCCTTAGAATCAAGAAAAAATATTTTCAGTCTTTCAAAGATTCATCCTACTGTTTTGGAAAGTGCTTGTTGACTGTTTACGTTGGCATGAATCTCCTCTGCAGCATGTCAACTGCGTGAGTGAGTGCAGCGAAAGAATGGGTGTGTCTGTGGCTGCACTTTGAGGGCATCAGTCTCAAACAGTTAAACACAACGGTTCAATTCAGGCCCTGGATCTAGAGAGGAAGACAGGCCAGAGAAGTCAGCAGAGAGGCATTCAGTCACAACCAAAGTGGCACCAATCTGCCTACTCTAATAAGTTTCTCTAATTGGACCAAACCAACTACCTGAAGGCAGCCGGGGGACCAATGAACAGTCCATCCTACTACACAGGCACTCCAAAAATGATCAGAGAGGAAGGTTAAAAAGCCTTTATTATAACATGGCTATGTCAAATTTAAAAGAAGCCAACATGTTTCAATCCCACAATGGGTCTTCATCAGGGCTTAGTCTAAAAAACAGTGATGACACCCTCACCCAGGGCCGGACTGGGACCAAAAAGTGGCCCGGGAATTTTTGGCCATGGCGGCCCACCATGATTTTATTCAATAATAGTAATGTGGTGTCTAGCTAAAATTATACTGTAAGTTGGACATAATGCATGAATATGAGAGATTTAGTTAAAGTTGCCCAATATCCTTTATGAAAATTATGAGTAAATGACAGCCCCTGCCCAAAAATGACTATCTGCCCACCGAGCATTGCCCTGTATGCCCTATGGCCAGTCCATGCCTGCCCTCACCTATGGTGACATCAGGTCATATGACCACCAAAAAATTCCACCCGTGTGCCAAACCACCGCAACCCAAAAAAACATGTTTTTGGTGGTCATATGACCTCATATTGCCTAATATTGCTATGGAGTAGGCCTTATTTTTACCATGAGCTCAGTAGGTGGTTTGTGCACTCTAAAAACAGGGTCATTTAAAAAAATCTTTTGGTTCAACGTACTCTCAACGTACTCGTACTCTCTAATGTGTTGAATTTAAACCAATGTTGTTATTCAAATCAGGTAAGTTATAAGTTCCAATATAGCCTAGTCTGCTTTTTTTACGGTCTCGGTCTCAGATTGTCTTGGTCTTGTCTCGGTCTTGTTAGCCTCTGGTCTTGGTATTGTCTTGGTCTTGGTTTAAGTGATCTTGACTACAAGTCTACCATGGACTAATGTTTTCTTACACAAAATGATATAGCAGGGTTCCCACTCTTTCTTCAACATCAAATTTAAGGACTTCTCCAGGACATTTCAAGGCTTTTTTCCTCAAATTCAAGGCTACGGATCGAGGTGTAATGTTATCGAAGCAAGAATACACCAATTATCGAAGCAACGATACAACAACATGCTAATAGAATTTCCTTTATTGCTATACTTGCATTTGAAAGAGGTAGACTGACTGGCCTGTGGTGATCGGTGTATTGCGCAATTTCATGTTTAGAAGAGATCTTTTAAAGTGAAGGTTTGGTGTAGGCCTAATTCAGGCATAGCCCTGTTGTACAAGTTTGCTGACTGCACTAGATAGCCAGTGGAATGAAAGAATTTGAAACAAAATAGCCCGAACGTGAACGCAGACAAGCATTGATGGATCATACAACATTCAAAACCAAAAGATTGATAATAGGTGCTATTGACTCAATGCATATTGGTTGTCTGCTTGTGTTTGCGTTCAATCTAAGTTGTTAACTCCGCCAAGGAGGCTGTGTTTTCGCCTGCGTCTGTGTGTGTATCTGTCTGTGTACAACATAACTCGAAAAGTACGGCACGGATTTGGATAAAATTTTCGGTCAACCTTTATATTGGGACACGTAAGACTTTATTCAATTTTGGTGGCGATAGGTGATCCAGAACACCATCTGAAATTTATATTGTGTGTGACCACATTGCCTTGGCCAGAGTCTTTTTATAGTTCTACTCGCTATCTAGTGCAGTCAACAGATGCGTGCAACAGGGCTAAGCTTCAATTAAACCGAACCTTCACTTTAATGATATGCAAGTCTAAAGCCCAAAGAACATTTAGAAGATGACAGGTAAGTGAGGGGACTTGCAATAAAAGGACTTTAGTAAAACTAGCTTGGAGGAACATTTGGTCAAACCAACTAAACTATCAAAAATCATGCCAAAACACTCAGTCAGCTTAAGATCGTAATAAAACAGCTCTTTTATACAGAGGGTCAGGCGATTCACAAGTGAGAAATGATTAAGGTTTAAAAAGACTCTATCAGCATGTGACCGATAAAAAGCATGGAAGTTCATATTTCTTCCAATTCTGAAACTCAATTTTCAGATTATATTATTATACTATACTATACGATTTAAATTAAAAATACAATCCAGACAAATGTATCTCCCCAGCTTATCAAAAAGCAACAAGGTGCATACAAATCTGAATACGTGTCTAAATGCAATTATAATTTTCCAGGTCAATACAGAATTTTTCCAGGACATTTGAACATTTTAGCCAATTTCCAGGTGTTTTCAATGACTGGAAAGACCCTCTCTAAAATTTCAGGTTTTCCAGGTTTTCCAGGACGCGTGGGAACCCTGTATAGGCTACAGTTTTTTGGCTGGGGAAAAGTTTGAAAATGCCGTCTGTAGCTAGCCTGACACAGTCCGCCCTTAATACTACTGTTCATCCGTATTCATGGTCTGGAGACGGTATTCTGGGGAGAGTTTAGTGTGTTAACAAACCACTGGCCAATCAGCGAGGCTGATTGGACGAGCTGTCCAATCATCTCAAATCAGACCTGAGTGCACTCCCCCCCGCCCTATAATAATCGCTGCAGGTTGAAGAACCTCCAGATCGTGAATATGGATGAACAGGAGTATTATGGGCGGGCTATGTCAGGCTAGTCTGCAGCTGCCAAAACAACTAACTTTGTTGTTAAATTTAACATTCCTTTGAAAGCCAAATGCTAGGTTCTCTGAGGTAGTCTATCTACTGCTGTTAAACTATGCTAACATGTTAATGACAGCACATTAAATTACAAAAAAACAAAACAAAAAAAAATCAAATAAACAAAACAAAACAAAAAAAAACTAAATGTTTCAATTTAATGTCCAAATATCCAACTGAAAGCATTAACTTACCTCAGGTTGTCATGGTATCTTCAAAGTTACTTGCTTTCCTTGTGGCATGACTCTGTCTGCTAGCTTCCTTCAAAATCAGAGAGCTCAAATCTGGCTCATATTACACAAATATTATTCATCCGCAAGTTAGGCCTAACTTTCACCTACTCCTACTGTAGGCCTACATCATAGTTTAAAAGAGCAAGATATAAAAACTAAAGCATAATTTTACAAAGTGAATCAGAATTAAGGTCCAATACAGCCAGTTCTTAAATTTATGGTGAAATGGATTTATTTATGATGTATTTACACAGTAGTAAAATGGCTGTATCAATTTAAAGAATTAAGTCAAAGGAACTTGCATTAAGTTTAGTGTTATACCTTCAAAATTGACATTTTGTTGAATTGACTTAAAAATGAAATTTTAAACATTGAAAACTCATGATATTAAGTTTAAAAAGCATAAGTTATGTTTGTGAGTTGTTGTAAATTAAAATGATATTTCACGTAAACCTTTTGACCATATCATTTAGTTAAATGTTGGCAGCCCTGCAGAGTCGTTTATGTTGTTGAAATGTTTTCCCTTATCAGATCAGAATCTATCACACACATAGGCCTACTATAGTCTAGGGCTACTGCTGATCTCTTAACCAAAGTACGTTAATACCTTTTGGCCTCTAACAGTAAAGCCAGCCAGTTGTCTCTGGAACATGATTATACCATTTGCTGAGCCCCGCCACATGCTGTATATATATGCTGTACTTGTACGTATTTCATAAAGGCCTTGCATGAGTTTGGCAATGCACATGCACAATGCCCTACTGTTCTAGCTCTAGGTGAGAGCAGTATGTAGTCTGTACTGTATGTATTATGTTACAACTTTGGCTCATGTAAAAGGAAAAATACCTGCACACTGTTGCTGCTGCTCCCAGTGATTTTACTTACACGTTTTGGCCAGAGTAGGCCTTTGTCTGTATTTTCCTTTTACATTTCCGCATTGTTTTACCCTGCACCTGTGCTATTTTGGATGTGCGTGCACTTTCTACTATAAGCAACTTTGGCTCATAACAGAAGTATACCTCGGTACGTGTATAGCTGGTTGCTAAGTGTAGCCACCAAAATCGAATCAGTTCACACTTGTCCCAATACACACGTTGTCCAAAAATTTCATCCAAATCTGTGCAGTACTTTTATTTTTTGAACACAGAGAGACACACACAGACACACGCCGGTGAAAACATAACCTCCTTGGCAGAGGTAATAACCGCAGCCTTCAGCTTCACACCTGTTACCCCGTTACCAACACCACTTCCAGGAGATGTAGGCACAATGGCACATCAAAGACGCATGCTGTTTTCAATTGGCAATTGTAGCAATTATGAAATTATAGCAATTATGCAATTTATTTGACAAGTTGACAAACTTGTATTCCATAAGTTCCATGCATGGTTTTGGCAGGACACCTGTATGTGAAGTTGCCTCTTCCCAGGCCCAGGTAGAAATGACCTCAAAATAAAAGAAAACTTAGTTGCAACATGGCATGCAGCAGGCCATGGATGCAGAAGGCCATAGCAGCTTGATAACTGATATTCTCCGCCTTTGCCATCTGGAGGGATTTGAGCCGTCAGAATTTCCCTTGGAGAATACCAAAGGTATGCTCAGTGGTGACATGAGCAGCATGCAGCAATTAAAAGGTCATTGCTGGGCAGTCAGGTGCCTATTAGGCGGGTTTCCATCCAAGTTATGCGCATTTATGTTATGCGAATAACACATTTGGATGGAAACACCTGCAAATTTGCACATTTAAACTAATGCGTATATAAATCTAATTCGCTTGAGAGAGTTGGTATAACTTTAAAGTGAATAAGGCATTATGTGATTCAAGTTGGATGGAAAGAATTTAATCACCTTATATTTGCATTTCTGTCCATAGATAAGCTACCTTTTCATCCCAAAGCTGGGAATACCTCAGTTGATCAGCACAAAAGTTCTCTTTTTAGTCGTATTACACAATCTTGGTATGGTTTTAGTAGTACTTGCAAGAGGGGGTATGCGGAGTCCACAGCGATGTGTATAGCCTACCCTCTGGTTTGAGGAAATGGGGGTCCTCTGCCAAGGCAGTTGCCACAGCAGTATGGCAAAAAAGTGCAAACATTATGCTAACTGCCTTAATGGCCTGCATTAACATAAGGGAGGGAAAACATTTCAACAACATAAACTACTCTCTGTAAGTGATTTCGCAAGTATCGAGACATCTACCAACTCAGTCATTACCATGAACTATGCATAATTCTCAGTTTAATCATTTTTGTTTGACAAGTTGCCAAACTGGCTGACCCCCACCATATGCTGAACTTGTATGTCAACATCACTCACAAGCGTCCATGAACCACTTAATACGGGAGGTTTCTGCGAGACCTGGGATGTCTGTGTCTCAGTGTCCTAAATATATTAAAAATGAAAGATGAAAGATTCCCATAAGATCCCCATTCTCCTCTGAGTCTGATGACTGACTCTGCTCCGGCTTCTGTGCCACACCCAGGCCCCGGCCCAGAGTCCGCTCCAGGCCCCGGCCCAGAGTCCGCTCCAGGCCCCGGTCCCCAGCTCTCAGACCCTCCACTTCTGCCCATCCGGTGTGCCCATCCGGGCTCTTCTGCTGGCCGTCTACCAGACCCTCCGCTCCTGTCCTACCGGCCAGTGGGTCCCCCCCATGGCCGTCCGCCTGACACTCAGTTCCTGCCCATTCGGCCTGTTGGTTCGATCCTCGGCCAGCCACTGGACTCTCAACTCCTGCCCCATCACCCTCCCTTTGGCTGGCCACCAGATTCTTTGTGCCCGCCTGTCCAGCCTGTGGGTCTTCCCCATGGCAGGCCTCCGGACACACCTGCCTTTGGCCCAGCCCGCCCGTCCGTCTGTTCATTTTAGGGACGTCTGGAATCCGTGAACGTCCCTTAGAGGGGGGGGTTTGTCACAGTCTGGTCTGTTATGTTCTGTTGGACTTTTAGTTTGTAGTTTCACCCTTCTGTTCTGTTCATTGCCTTTGTGTTACTTCCTAGTCCTTGTCATGTGTTTCTATGTCACTTCCTGTTTGCTTCCTCCATGTGTTCCTTTGTTTATCCCTGCCTTGTGTTTCTAGCTCACCTGTCTCCAGTCTCGTTCCCTCATTATTGTCCTGCCTTAGTTCACCTGTTCCTTGTTTCATTGTTTTGTCCTGTGCCGGTTTAAGTCCCGGTCTCAGTTCTGTCTTTGTCTGTCATTGTTTGTCAATTCTGCTCTGCGTTCCCTGTATGTTTGATGTTTAAAAGATGTAAACCTAAGTTCTTGGATTCCTGACTCTGCCTATCCTGCTTTTGGGTCCACTTGATATGCAAAACCGTGACCCTCACAGATGGGAGCATATGAAAAGGAAACATTCATGCCCCTATCAGGTAGCATCGGCTGTCATTTTACAATTTGGTCTGTTTGCAAGAAATGCAAAGCCAGAACAAAGCCTCCACTGTGATATCATGAGGTATTGCTGAGTCATACTGGACAACTGATGATATGTAACTTAACCATGTAAAAGTGTTTTTGTTCTTGTTTTTCCCTTTAGAAATATGATCTGTATAAAACAGCTGTATATTTTCAGTTCTTTACAATCTATTATAATGTTTTCCTCCTAGCAATATTTTTTCAATGAAATCCAAGTTATTTATATTGCCAAATATGCTTTTTTGACAATTAAAAAACAGGTTAGTTAAGTAGCCTAAAATATTTTTTGATGATTAAAAAGTGGCATTCGACGTTATTGCATAGATTTTTCAGAGAAAAAAAAATGGACAAAGACAGCATTGGCATAATAATTTGGAACAAGGTTTTAATGGCAGGGATGGGTGTGAAGGTGATGTGGGCACAGCTAACCAGCTAAACCAGTTTTGATGCCCAGAGACTATAGACTTTCATGTCTAAACTAACAACAGCTGTCACTTTGGTGACAGCCACTCACTACACTTCCCTCAGCTATAACACAATAAACAATAGCTACCTGTGCGGATGGAAAGTCTGGTTAAAGCTCCCAGAATGTGAGGGCAGGGTTGACATTGACGTTGCTTAAAGGAAGTATCCAGAGTGAATCAACCCTTAGCCCTGCTGGTTCACATTTCTAGGTGCTGTCAATAGCTGTAAGAATGACCGGATTTCGTGCAACACAGACGGAGATGGAGAAACGGCTAATGTTAACAGAAATGGGCATATCAAAACGAAACCTGATAGATTTTTTTTATGTCCACATATGTCAGCATTGGCTGCCGTTTCTGCTATTTCAGTCAGCATTGCACGAAATTCTGTCATTCTTGGCCATTATGAGATGTCTGCCAAACAAACATGCCCATACAGGGCATGCAACTTTTATTCAGTGTAGTGTGGGCGAGGGCCAGCCCAAAACAATCCCTAACAGGGCCAGATTGGGCTTGCCCAGGTCATGACCAAGCCTTTGGGTTTTCTGTGGCCAGCCCACATTTACTATAAGTGACTGCTCCCAGCTAACCCATGCAGGACTTTTATGGACATAACCAATAAACAAGGATTATGTCAATTTTTCTTTCTTTAATTTGGGACACCTCATTCATTGAGTAAGCAGATTATGAATGCTTAACATATTTGGTATTATGATAGGCCTATCACCACAACCCCACCTTTCTATGACATTCCATGACAAAGCAAGTAGGCTAAATCAAAACATTCTACAAGATATACGGTTGGCTATTGGTCTTAATTCGAGACAAGGGGGGTTATCTTATATTTGCAGAGACTACAGAAAAAGTTGGGAAAAATATCTAGAATGCACCAAAAGGTATTTTCTTTATTTTTTTAAGGTTGCGCAACAATCAGGAGATCTGCCGTCCAAAGTGAAAACGGAGTATCTGCAAAAACATCAAACTGAGAAAAACAGCTTTTTGTGACACCTTTCATGACACCTCAGTATCAAATCATATTTAAGTACTAATTGTATGATTTAAAGGAATATTCCACCTCTTCATCAAAATTGGTCATTCACCCTCTTATCTGGAGTTACATATGTGGGTAAAAGCATTTTGGTCTCAGTGCATGTGCTTTCCTTTTCTGTCAACCCCAATTTTACCTTTAGCTTAGCATAGGCACTGGAAAGTAAAGTAGCCAAAGAGTTGCTATCTGGCAACTTTACATTACAGCACCTATGCTAAGCTACAGCTAAAATAAAGCTAAAATTGGGGCTGCTGGACAGAGAAAACACATCCACTGAGACCAAAATGCTTTCACCCACATATGTAACTCCAGGTAAGAGAGTGAATAACCAATTTTCATAAAGAGGTGGAATATTACTTTAATAGATTATGGTGTGGTGAATCTAAAAGATATTGTGTTTTCAGATAATTCACAAAACCAAAGTCAATGGGAGCAAAATTGCACTTACTGCAGTTTTGCCATTGTTTCACTATGAAAAAAGTTGCACTCCTTACAACGCAGCTCAATCAAATTAGAATGTCGATACTGCACAGTGGCAGTTACTGCGATTTTGTGAATGCATTTTGCTGTTTGCTGCAAACCAAAAAAGCCCTTATCTCCCGAAATGTTAGCATTACCCTTATATATACAGTGTATATAAAAACTATTACCAGATTGTAGAGCAGATACTGCACTTCTGATTTGTGCAAAAAAAAAAATTAAAAAAAAAAAAAAAAAATGCAGACACTGCGTTTTCACTTTGTACGGCAGAGATGGGAACCGATAACTGCTCCTTTGTGCAAGGAGGAACAGGTTGAATATACTGCCCATGCCCTACACAATGACCTCCAGCAGGTCAGAATGTGAATGTCTCTGTCCAGAAGAAGTGTGTCACACAGAGGACAACAGGAAGCAAGAGAATGACACAAGGGTAGAAATAAAGAAAAAATATATATAGAGAGAGGGACAGAAAGATTGTGTGTATGTAAATAAACTAGTGCTGGAATTAACTGATTAACCCTCATAGGGTCTTCATTTTTTTGTTACACAGGAGATCATTCCAGGTCTAGTGGACCCATTGCATTTAAGGCCTTTTAATTTAACATAAACAAACATTTCTTTGTTAAAATATTCTGCAGATGTTTACTTCAAAAAAACAAAACAGGGGTCAAATATATTTTCTTTACCTTTGTTAAATCACATTTATGCTTAGAAATGGCCATCGTTTTTAAGGATTTTTTCCTGAAAATCCAACAAAATAAGGAAATCCCTGGCATACCAGAAGAAATATAATCAGATATAGGCTAGATATGAAATAAATTTTTATAAAACCAAACTGGATTATTTATTTGAATTTGGGTTTTTTTAAATTTAGAAATTGTATCTAATCAGGTCATAAAAATGTTTCAGCGCATTAGCCCCATTGACCACAACTCCTATCAGTAACACTTTTTGTTGCAATGTATGTACCTAGCAGTGGTGCTACCACATCCTGTAGCCTACATGCCTGGTAATAGGTTTCAAAGAGCTACAGTGATTTGTAGGCCTACAAAATCAGCTCCTGGGGGCCCCCACTCTCTCCCCCACTCTCTGTGTGTATATACACACACACATATATTAATAATCTACCAATATCGCCCCAGTAAGCCACATTCGCGCATGTTTAGTAGTTTTCCCAGTGTGTGCACCCCTCTCTCTGCGGTTTAACGTGACAGTCGCGGGAAGTGAAACTTGTCTGAACCTAAACCAACAGTGGCGGCATCAAGACAGTGGAAATTGTCAAAATGACACATAGCACAGACACCCCAAGTCTCCTGGAACGTCCGCGTGTTTACCGTATTTCTATAGTGGTTCACGGACGTAATACAAATTATCTAAAATAAACAAGTCTTGTGCTACAGCGTAATTCCAATTGGATATGGACAAATGATAAAGCTAATAGAAATATGTTTTGCTTATGGGCTGTAAAAATATTGTGGAGTAAAATTTAATGGAATATAGTAGAGATTGTAGTAATAGTAGGCCTAGTATAGTAGCCTTGTACCCAACATGTGTGGACTCAACGTTACAGGGATGGCTGAGCCCTAGCACATTCTGTACATACCAGCTCATTTGTTTATCCAGAGGTTTCAAAGAGCTATGTTGACTATCAAGTTAAATCTAATCAAATAAAAGTCACGCATGCCTGGCGGAAATGCACATGTAGGCTATGTGAAGTTACACCCCGGTAGAAACAATTAACAACCTCAAAATAAAAGAAAACCTAGGGGGCGGGGCTGTCCTCATTTTACTGGCGGGCGTTCCTTATTTTGATTTCTGAAAGTTGCCAACCCTAGTTACAAGCCTAATGGCCCAGCGCTCTGGCCGAAAAAAATATGACAGACGCTGCGTAAAGGACCTGTGCGTAATTGGACCTGTGTGTATAAAGAACATCTTCTACCAGAAAGGCCTGATTTTGTTCTAACACTCTTTACATTCAGATTCAAATGTGATTTATTGGTACGCATTTACTGAGGATATTTACAATATTGCCAAGCATAAACAGAGTAGCTTAAAAGTAATAAAACAGACATGTAATGAATTATAAGAGAGAGATATTTATGAAGAAAAAAAACAACATGAACAAAAAGGTCAAATGTATGATATAATAAATATATAAGTATGCCAATATCTCTCTTTTTTTCTTAAAATGGGGGGTGACTTCAGTGGATTGTAGCAGTGCTGCCTCTTTAATCTTCCTTTTGACATGTCTGGGCATATGGTTGACAGTTTTGTGTGAAATTCATGTCTAAGGTCTGAATATAGACTACATGCAGTTAGGCTCTATTTCTGTTTAATGTTTACACTAATGGTAATAAAAACTGTTATCTCCCTTCAGAACACCATTCTCTTCTCTGATTGGCTGCTAGGTGGCCATTAATTCCAGATAACCGGCTACTTTGGAAGTAGTTCCAAAAAATAACTCCTCTAATAACTGATTACCGTTCCATATGAATGCCTTTCAGAATGGTAACTGTAACAACAATAAGCAACCTTGTAGATCTACTTTCAACTGAAAGTAGTACCCAAACCGAACAGGTTAGCTTCTTTTAAATTTGAGTTGCATATTTCTTTTACGTTTTATACGCTTCTTCAAATATACGAGAGATAGATAGACCTCCGAGGTGTCCAGTTATTCATTTATAATTGGCGAGGTGGAATCTAGAATTCCGGCGACGCGCGGAGACGGAGTTATTCCGCCACCTCGTCGCCCTTACTTAAAGGGGTGGTTCAGAATTTTCGATGTTAAACCTCATTTCCATGTACGCCTGAGTGATATCTGTCATTGGAGACCGTTTTCAACTCATTTCATCCAGTCCTTCCATCAGCTGAGTTCGCTGGTGCTAGGCTAACGCAAGTGAGTGGACTGTGCTAGCCTGGCAATAAAAACAGTCTTACCCACTCTGCAGTCTCCTTTAGGCAAATACATTAATATGCCAGGTCATCGGTGTTGATTAAAAAAACATCGTAAAAGAAAAACTACCATTGAATCGCCATGATAACATTACATTTTGAGGGACTACTTTCCCAGCAGCAGCGGAATATTACCTTGCTCAGGTTAGTTGTTTGACTAATATGACGATAGACAGAGCCTAACGTTAGTGGGATAAGGCAAAACCTAACGTCAAGGCTAGGTAGCCGAGGTAATATCAATCCACTGCCTGGCACACCTTGCGACAAACAGGGAACAATGTAGGCAAAATATAACACTTTTCAAGGGTAGTTGTACTTCAGAGATGATTGTATCAGCTTGGACGTACACATCGATGGCCTGGCATATTAATTCACTTGCCTAAGGGAGACTGCAGAGTGGGTAAGACTGTTTTTATTGCCAGGCTAGCACTGTCCACTCACTTGCGTTAGCCTAGCACCAGCGAACTCAGCTGATAGAAGGACTGGATGAAATGAGTTGAAAACGGTCTCCAATGACAGATATCACTCAGGCTTACTTGGAAATAAGGTTTAACATCGAAAATTCTGAACCACCCCT
>JAODXP020005572.1:45000-49480 GCA_027497455.2 Sardinella longiceps | reverse complement strand
ACTAGTGCTGGGAAAATTAACTGATTAATCACGTGATTAATCCAAAAAAATTAACTCGGATTAAAAAAATTAACTCAGATTAATCCTGATGGATATGGTTCCACTTCCATGGCATGTATTATGTTCAATTTCAGATAGAAAATGGCTCGGCTATCAAGTCAAACTATACAAAGATTATGGCCTTGCCCCTGACTGTCCAACAACTTACTGGGAATACTTGGGGGTAGGGGACAAGTGTGGATTGCCCCATTGAGACAACCAAAGCCAACTATTTAGTATCAGGGCCTTTACAGGGCAAAATAAGGATCCAACATACTATAGCATCCAAATTCTTACTGGAAGAAATGAGTTGCGATTAAAAGTGATTAATCATGATTAATCATTGCAAAATTTTGTGATTAATCAGATTAATTTTTTTTAATCATTTGACAGCACTAATTTAAACACAAGTTATAATAAAGTGATAATAATAACAACAATAATAATAATAATAATACATTTTATTTGTAATTTCTATCACAGCACAACTCAAAAGAGTGGATAAGAAAAAAATGATTGAGACAGGAGCAACTTAATAAATAAATGAATATTGACGTTTGTTGAAGTTGCGTTTATATTTCAGGAATACAACTCTTTTTACCATTGTGATTTACTGTTAGCCTGGGGGCCGCTTGGGAAGAATACAAAAACTTAAAGGTATAATCCGGCGTGAATCAACACCTAGCCCTGCTGTTTTATACTGCTAAGCGCTACTGAACGCCACCTCAATGATAACATTTTATGCATCGTAGACCGAGTTTGCGAAACGGCAGCTAACACTAACTGAATGAGGCATGCCAAAAACGAAACCTAATTGATTTGCTTTTGTTTTGAAATGCCCCATTTTGTTAACGTTAGCTGCCGTTTCGTTATCTCAGTCTGCCTTGCATGAAATCCAGTGATTGAGGTGGCTAACAATAGCGCTTGCCACTACAACACAGTAGGACTACGTGTTGATTCACGCCGGCTTTCTCCTTTAAATTAGAGAATGGAGACAGGAATGGGCTTTACAGTTCTGCATTACAGTTATAGCATATATCATATATCATCAATATTTCATCTTCTAAGTGAGCCTGTAATACACAAATAAAAACAAGTAGTAAACGTTCGGTAAACATTATAACTAGGGTAGTATACACTCTAGAAAATATCCTTTTGCTTACTTCTAAAAAACTTCTTTATTCACTACCTTTCTTTCAGACGGATCCTTGTGTTGCTTATTCTGTCCTCTTTTTCATGCTGTCTGCCAGGAGTGACTGTATTTAGAACAAGTCTGTCTGCTACTGTGTGTGTTTAAATACAGTGATATATATTTTATACTAGAAAAGCGCTCGCAGAGCGCAGATCTCCGCCAAGGCAATGTGGTCAAAGATACAATATAAATTCTAGAATTCTGGTGTCTGAATCACCGATCACCACCAATATTTAATTAGTTATTACTTGTCCCAATACACACGTTGTCTGAAAATCTCATCCAAATCCGTGCAATACTTTTTGAGTTATGCTGTACACACACACAGACAGACAGACAGACACAAGCCGGCGAAAACATAACCTCTTTGGCGGACGTGATAAAACGTCTTGTTTGTTTGACATTACATGAAGTATGTGTAAGAGAAAAGATGAGATCAGACAGGATCACTTTTTTTTTATCTCTTCTTCAGAGGTTTTAGAATAAGGGATTTATCGAAAGGAAGTGCAGCTCAAATCTTTTCTTCTCCCTTTGCATATGGAGATATGGAGACCATTACCATAGTCAGACAGGTTTTGAACTCTGACAGTTAATTCCCAAAGTTAAGTACCGTGGTCTTCAAGCCCAGAGATTGAGGAAGCACTTATCAGGAAACAGAGGAGAGAGAGAGAGAGAGAGAGAGAGAGAGAGAGAGAGAGAGAGAGAGAGAGAGAGAGAGCAGAGCAAGAGAGAGAAAGTGATATTGGGATATTCTAGTCCCTTTAACACACACACACACACACACGCACACACACACACAGACACACACACAGGCCCAGCTGTCGGATGAAGCTTCAGTCTCAGTCAGAGGATTTTAGGCTGTGTGTGTGTGCGAGAAAGAGAGAGTTGGGGTGTGTATGTGTGTGTGTGTGCGTGTGTGTGGGGGGGGGGGCACAGCTGGACATTTCTGACATTCCACCCCCTCCATCCGTGTCGTCATGGAAACACAACCCACCGCCCTAAGTACTCTGTCATATCCTCTGAGCCATCCTGTCAGCAGGCCTCACACACACACACACACACACACACACACACACACACACACACACACACACACACACACACACACACACACACACACACACACCCTTTCAGACTAAGCACTGAGTACTTCCATGCACATGCTACCTGTTTGTGTATTATACAATATGTGTATGATAAATTACAACTCTGTCAATCCAAATAAAGAAATAGAGAGAGAGAGGGAGTGTGTGTGTGTGTGTGTGTGTGTGTGTGTGTGTGTGTGTGTGTGTGTGTGTGTTTGTTTGTTTGTGTGTTCACAGTACATTCTGTACCTGATAGACCTCTCTCTGACTTATAGTAAATGTATGTTTACATGTGTAAATCTTTCCACAGTGTGTGTGTGTGTGTGTGTGTGTGTGTGTGTGTGTGTGTGTGTGTGTGTGTGTGTGTGTGTGTGGACAGATGGGAAAGGGGTGATTTGTTTTGAAACTCTCCACTCATTTACTGAGAGCCAATTGTGTCCTGATGGGGTAAATTTCCCAGAATGCATTCCCCCCCCCCAGCCGACCTGGCAGGCCAGCCAGCCAGACACAATGCAGACGCTTTGCTCTCTCGCTCTCTCTCTCTCTCTCTCTCTCTCTCTCTCTCTCTCTCTCTCTCTCTCTCTCTCTCTTTTCCCTGGCACCTACTGTGGCATGTCAATGGTTAATCCCGTCCATTCAACCCACTCTACTCACATAAACAATCTGTGTGTGTGTGTGTGTGTGTGTGTGTGTGTGTGTGTGTGTGTGTGTGTGTGTGTGTGTGTGTATGAGAGACAGTGTATTAGGCACAGTAAACACTCACAGCCATGAGAGTATTCAGAGGCATGTCTGGCATTCCAACCCACTCATCTACAATATAAACACACACACACACACACACACACACACACACACACACACACACACACACACACACACACACACACACACACACATACACACACACACACACACACACACTCACAAGGAATGCCAGGCCACGCAGAAGCATTCCATTTCCATCTGTCCACTGTCCGTAGTAATGGACTGTGGTGCTACAGTATGAACAGCAGAGTGGTGTGTGTGTGTGTGTGTGTGTGTGTGTGTGTGTGTGTGTGTGTGTGTATTTCAAATACCTGTTGGACAACAGGTCTCTCTGTGAATGTGTGCTTGTATGAGGAATATATGAAAGGTTGCTGTCCCTCTTTGTGTGTGAATTGGTGTGTGCGTATGTGAGTTTTTATTTAGGTGTGTGTGTGTGTGTGTGTGTGTGTGTGTGTGTGTGTGTGTGTGTGTGTGTGTGTGTGTGTGTGCAAGTATGCAGGCATGGACTGGCCATGGGGCATACAGGGCAATACCCAGTGGGCAGATGGTCATTTTTGAGCCAGTGCCATCATACTTGTAATTTATTTAGTCATCATTGTCTTGAAGTCCAGTCTATAGGGCTAGTCCAGTTAAATCTCTAATGTTCATGCAATGTGTCCAACTTTCAGTGTTATTTTAGCTTATGAATTTATTACCTCCTCCAAGGAGGTTATGTTTTCGCGGGCGTGTGTGTGTCCGTGTGTGTGTCTGTCCGTCTGTCTGTGTGTGTACAAAATAACTCGAAAAGTGCTGCACGGACTTGGATGAAATTTCCGGACAATTTTCGTTTGTATTGGGACTAGTAAGAACTGATGGCGATGATGATTTGGGTGGCGATCAGTGATCCAGAACACAAAATCATAAAGTCATTCAGGACAATCAATAAATCACCAGTACAGCCATTTTTTGGTCCCAGTCCGGCTCTGAGTATGTGTGTGTGTGTGTGTGTGTGTGTGTGTGTGTGTGTGTGTGTGTGTGTACCTGTTGGTAATCGGTCTCTCTCTGATCTGGATGGTGCTGAGTTCCTGCACGGCCATGTTGGCGTTGGGCACGGCGAAGCTCTTCCTCTTGTTCCGCCGCGAGCAGCACGATGACAGACCGCCGCCTCCGCCTGTCGCCGAGGAGATGGACGAGGACCTCGACGACGGCTTCACCATGGAAACCTCCAAACAGCTGGACTTGAACGTCTGCTCATCCACAAACTCATGGTTCTGTCGCAAAACAAACCAGAGAGTGAGCCAGACAATATTATGAGTGTGTGTGTGTGTGTGTTTGTGTGTGTTTGTGATGTAGAGAGTGCATGAGATAGATAGATAGATAGATAGATAGATAGATAGATAGATAGAGAGGGAGAGTGAGC
>JAODXP020005572.1:27500-30000 GCA_027497455.2 Sardinella longiceps | reverse complement strand
CATACCATCCAGCAAGACCTCTGAGATCTCAAAATGCTGGCCTCCTTGAAAAAGTGACCATATCTAAAACTACAATTGGGGGAAGAGCTTTTGCCTATCGAGCACCTCTTCTATGGAATTCTATTCCTCCCTACATTCGCGAAGCGAACACTCTCAATACCTTTAAGTCTAGACTTAAAACCTTCCTTTTGACATTTCCTATAATTAGGAGTGGGCCATGGCATATCACCACTCCTCTTGGGCTTTCTTGGGAGGGCTACCTCTGCTGTTTTTCCAAGGCGGCCACTGACCACCCCCTTCTGGGTTGGTGAGATGCCATGTACCATACCTTAGTTATGCTGCGATAGCCTAGTGCTGCCACCTTCTGCACACTTGCCATCCTGTACAACCCTCTTTCTCCTCTCTCTCTCTCTCTCCCTCTCCTCACTCTAGCTAGATTATATGACACATATCATGAAGTGATATCCTCCTAGATTGGCCTAATCCTCTTGTTTCTGTTTCTCTTTGTTTCTCTTGCCTCCTCTGCCCCGACGCACTGGCTGAGTGATGAACCTCCCGTACCTCCCTGCCACCAACCCTACCCCACTACGGATGCTGACCAACCTCCCCGGAGCCACACACCATGACCATCCCCCCTTTTCTCTGAGGCCCGTGATGGAACTGGCCTGATGGCCCCCTGATGACCACTACTTAGTGCACCTGAGCCACTACTTAGATGGCGACCAACACCCAATGAACTCTGATCCCACTCCAAATACTGACTAATCCCACACTCCAACTACTGACTCCATCCCTTGGCCCTGACTGTCGCACAAACTATGTGTATATCATCTCTGACTACATTCAGTACTCATACTGTTTTGTGTTAACCATGGTCAATCTATGCATCAGACTTTACGGATACTTTATTAGGCCCCAGGCAGGTAGGCTGAGTCCATGAGGCGTGGATCTGCCCAAGGTTTCTTCCTACATAACAAACTATTTACAAAGCGAGGGAGTTTTTCCTTGCCCCTGATTCTCATGGATGCTTCCCGTACTGTCTGTAAAGCGCCGCGAGACAATGTACTGTATTTGTGCGCTCTACAAATAAAATTGAATTGAATTGAATTGAATGATGAGGACAAGGATGAGGAGGAGTAAGAAGAAGATGATGATGATGATGATGATGATGATGATGATGATGATGAGCAGGAGGAGGAAACACAAGAAGAGGAGGAGCAGGATGATGATGATGATGATGATGATGATGATGAGGAAGAGGAAGGGGAGGAAGATGAGGAGGAGGACAAGAGGAAGAGGAGCAGGATGAAGATGATGACAATGAGGTGGAAGAGGAGGAGGAGGAGGAGGAGAAACAAGAAACAAGAAGAAGAGAAGGAGGAAGAGGAGGAGGACAAGCAGGGTGGTTCTGGGTTCTGGGTTCTGGGTTCTGCAGTTGGGTTGCACCAGCTGAGCGTAAGTTCCAACTTAGCTTAGTTGTAGCGTAAATTGCCCTTACGACGGACTTTAGGAGCTACTAAATTTTAACGGGTTGCACCACGCAAATAAGTTCCAACGTAACACTAAGTTATGCCCTAAGTTATGCCCAAAGTTACACCACCGCAGCAGTAGGCGTAAAGCCCATCTTAAGACATTTGTTAACTTGTTTATTTAATTAAAATGGCATGTAGGCTAAGTTTGACACTGTACAAATTAAGAAGATCTGCATACGCGACCAATTACGTCATTTAAATAATATTAATGGTATTTGAACCACGTTTGTCTTCACTGTAAACCGTGTGGGTATAACAATACACATCATAAACATTTACCTACCGTTAACACACAGATGCCACAGCTTTTAATGTTGATGAAGTTAGCAGCATCAAATGAAGCGAACTGCTTGTGTTAACATGAGTTTTACCTCTCGGACAACCGTTTAACCACTTCGGTAAGCTTAGAATGGTAACTGAAATATTACCGTAACACTAACTCAATAAAATAGTGACTGTAGTATTAGTATTAAGTGTAACTTTATTTAATACAACACAAAAACAACTGCTAAAGAGGTTACGTTTCAACTTACACTAAAACCATGCTGCGTTCTATGAGTTGCTTCTAAATCATGTAACGGCAATATTGATTGGTTGTCAACAGTAACTATGGTGACAACCGTGACAACGTCATGTTTTGCGACAGAAATTTTGATTTAGTAGCTACTTACTACGGTGCAACATAACAAGCAATGGTGCAACCGGAGTAGAATGCAGCTTTAGTTTTAAACTAACTAGTTTCACCGTAAGGTTTACGCGTGACTTACACCAAACCTTACGATCAAACCAACGCTCAGCTGGTGCAACCGCTGCCGGTCTTTAGGAGGGCTCAGCCGATGCTACTCGCGTCTGTCCGGAAAATCGCAAAATATTTTTTGAGGGAGGCTTGAGCCCCTCTAAGAATTCACCTAAAATGGTCACTGAGGTCAAGGATGACGGAGAGGAAGGTGATGAAGATGGGTGATGGA
>JAODXP020005572.1:12500-15000 GCA_027497455.2 Sardinella longiceps | reverse complement strand
AGCACAAGTTTAAGTTTAAGTTTAAGCACAATCTTCATTGGAGAGGTGTGATTTGTAATATGTTTGGTGAGCTATATCTTATCGTGCTTAATAGCCTACTGTACAGTCAAGCAGACGCAACATACGCAACTTTGGATCAACATCTCACGGCAACTTTGGATGACTTATTCATATTCACAAAATGTATCAAAGTAAAAGTAAATGTCAAAGTATTCAGAATTATTTCTACTCAAGTAAAGTATATGTGAAAAATGTCCCTACCGGTAAGTACAGAAGCAAAGTACTTCTACTTTGTTACATTCCACCACTGCACATATTCAAAAAGATTGATTGCATATCTATTGAATCTTAAACATGAAATCAGTCACACAACCAGGTCCTAGCATCTTACAGTAAGACCTATTCACCTTATTCCACAGGTAAACATGGGCGCTGCCATGACGATTGTCATTCAACATCCGGTCTAGCAACGCATTGACATAGCGTTGTGATATTTGGTGTTTTAACGGTCTAATATAAGTGGTGTTACTATGAAGTTGTGCTCACAGTATCCATCAATAAAGTTAGAACAGTTCGTCGCCAGATAAAAAATGATGTTTTCAGCAGTAAAAATGGTGTTTCTACGGATACAATAAGGAGTTTTGTGATCGTGGTATTTCATGGAAATTACGTTGATTTGAATGTGAGGCAGCGGTCTAACGTAAGTTCCAAGACAATCGGAGGGCAAACGCGGAAGAAAGAAGAGAAAAAGGGGCGGGGCTGCATGAGGTGAATAGATCTTTGGTTATCCCATGGAGATCCAGAAACATAGGATTCTGAGGCTTCCCCTAGAACACCAGGGCTTTACCCCACTCACACACAAGTGCAAACAAAATATTTGAATGGCAACAACAGTCTAGTCAAGCGCGCACGCACACACACATACACACACACACACACACACACACACACACACACACACACACACAAACACAAACACACACACATCTCACAAACACACACGAACACACACACACACACACACACACACACACACACACACACACACACACACACACACACACACACTCACACACACACACAATTAGTGGTGTGTGTCAAATGAATCTCTGTTGAGGCAGTGTTGTCATGCACCTCCTTCTCCTGTAGGCCCTAATGAGAGTAAAGGAGCATGACATCATCCCTCAGCCCTACGGCTACACAAGAGGGACAAACTGCACCTTCAGCTCATACAGTTGGGCTGCCTGGAGGGGCGTCGTCGACAATGACTTACTGAGCACACACACACACACACACACACACACACACACACAAACACACACACTCTCACATCACAAACACACACTCTCACACACACACACACACACACACACACACACACACACACACACACACACACACACACACACACACACACACACACACACACACAACACACACACACACACACACACACACACCTAACAAAACATGCACATTCGCCTCTGGCCTCTTGTGACAATGTGTCGTTGTGTTGTTAGTTGTGGTGTGTGTGTGTGCGTGTGTGTGGGTGTGTGTGTGTGTGTGTGTGTGTAGTATGTGTATGGAAAAGAAGTAGAAATGCCAATCAAAGAACCACATTCTCCCTGGCCAGTGTTTTAAATCAGATCACACACACACACACACACACACACACACACACACACACACACACACACACACACACACACACACACACACACACACAAAAATTGAACAATCCAAACTTACCCAGATCGACCTGAGAACTACACACACACACTCACATCACCGAAGGTGCCGTTGTTGCAGTGTACAACTGTAGAACTCTCTCTCTCTCTCTCTCGCTCTCTTTCTCTCTCTCTCTCTCTCTCTCTCTCTCTCTCTCTCGTCACACACACACACACACACACACACACACAGACACACACGCACAGAAGTCTTCACCCATGCAGCACACAATTACTCAATCAATGGGTCTGGTCTGTGGTCTGGGGCTGAGACGTGCCTTTTCCAGGTTTGGCCTCAATCACACTATTCATCAATCTACCTTTCTTGCAAAGACACACACACACACACACACACACACACACACACACACACACACACACACACACACACACACACACACACACACACTCTCTCTCTCTCTCTCTCACACCCACACACACACACACACACACACACACACACACACACACACACACTGTCCTTCTGCCCCAAACACACACAGATTGAGGACTTGATGGGCTCTGTTGCCATGGCGAGCCTCAAGGATAAGCAAGAGAGAACTCTGGGATTTGCAGTTCGTCTGAGAGATCAGCAACAAGTAAGGCTTTTTGGAGTAGGGTTGCTGTGTGTGTGTGTGTGTGTGTGTGTGTGTGTGTGTGTGTGTGTGTGTGTGTGTGTGTGTGAGTGTGTGTGTGTGCGTGCGCATGTGAGGGTTTGTGTCGTGTGTGTGTGTATGTATGTGTGTGTGTGTGGGGGCTTGGTTGGTCGTGTA
>JAODXP020005572.1:0-2500 GCA_027497455.2 Sardinella longiceps | reverse complement strand
AATTTGATAATTTATGGCCATAATCTAAGTCTCCTTGGCTAAAAGATAAGTTATTCTACTTTTGGAAGGTTCTGCGGGCCGGATTGAATAGCTCAGTGGGTCGCATGTGGCCCCGGGCCTTAGTTTGCCCAGGCCTGATGTACATTATATGTTATAGTCTGGCTTGTCAGGTTATATAGTACTCTTTATTGCCATGGCTGTACACAACATTACCAGAGCATTAATAAGCATAATAAAAATAACGCGATGAAACATATATGATTTGACAAATGATTTTTTATGAAAGAACGCCTCACTCCTCTTTCTTTCCCTCTCTCTATCCCTCTCTTCCTTCCACACTCATCACTACACACACACACACACCAACCACACACACACACGTGACACGCACACACACACACACACACACACACACACACACACACACACACACACACACACACACACACACACACACACACACACACATATACAGCACAACTACACACAGACAATCACTCACACACACACACACACACACACACACACACCTCTCCATTTCTCTGACTGACTTTTCATTCCTTCCAGCTCCTTGAAAGTGTCAGAGTACAGATGGAGACGTGTTAACAAGAAAGCAGAGCTTATTTACACACACACACACACACACACACACACACACACACACACACACACACACACACACACACACACATCACACACACACACACACACACCACGTGAACGTACAAACACACACACACACACACACACACACACACACACACACACACACACACACACACACACACACACACACACAGGTGAATGCACAAACAAGCACATATACACACACAAACACACATGAATGCACAAACATGCACACATACGCACACACATGTGCACACAAAAACACCCCCCACACACACACACGCACACACCCTGTAAATGGGCATTGCTACCTAACATACGCATGCAAATGAGCACACACCTACACACACACACACACACACACACACACACACACACACACACACACACACACACACACTGGCGAGGTGAGAGCTGTCACCCATATTGGAGATGAGAGTGTGAAGTGTGTTTAAATGTGTGGTGTGCTGAGACACAATATGTCAGTTTAATTTAGCTACACACTCCTGAGACACTGCCACCACTACACACACACACACACACACACACGCACACACACAGTATATCAGTTTAATTTAGCTACAAGCTCCTGAGACACTGCCACCAGTACACACACCAATTAGAACATACTGTACCACACAACACACACACACACACACACACACACACACACACACACACACACACACACACACACTGAGTGAGAGTGAGAGAGAGAGAGTTCTAAAAAGAAAGTGAAAAAAGAGAGAGGGATTCTAAACAAAGAACAAAGAAAGAAAGGATAAGAGAGAGGGACCGAGAGGAGAAAAGACAGTTAAAGAGGAGGAAAAGCATGGAGAAAATGATGGAACCAGTGTGAGAATGTGTGTGTGTGTGTGTGTGTGTGTGTGTGTGTGTGTGTGTGTGTGTGTGTGTGTGTGTAGTGAGTGGTAGTGAGTGAGAGAGAGAGAGAGAGAGAGAGAGAGAGAGAGAGAGAGAGAGAGAGAGAGAGAGAGAGAGGAGGTGGGGGGGCACACACAATGCTGTGGGCCTTAGCTGTGAGGCATTAATAAACCTTAAAATAGCTCTGACTTCCATCCACTCAAGCCCCTCCCACCACCCACAGCGCGTCTTTCCCTTTTATTCCATTCTTTCTTTTCCCCCTTTCTTTCTTTCTTTCTTTCTTTCTTTCTTTCTTTCTTTCTTTCTGTCTTTCTTTCTTTCTTTTTCTTTCTTTCTTTCTGTCTTTGTCTCATAACTTGTTGTTCAAATTCACTTATTTTCATTAAAGGTAATTACAGAACATCAGCAGGGATCCTACCCGTACCATACACTGTAAATGTGTGTGTGTGTGTGTGTGTGTGTGTGTGTGTGTGTGTGTGTGTGTGTGTGTGTGTGTGTGTGTGTTACCCTACCCGTGTAATAATGCACTTGATCCATACAGTATGTATATTTGCATGTTTCTACTTCCATGTGTGTAATCTAAAATAGGTGAGTGTGTGTGTGTGTGTGTGTGTGTGTGTGTGTGTGTGCGTGTGTGTGTGTGTGTGTGTGTGTGTGTGTGTGTGTGTGTGTGTGTGTGTGTGTGTTTGTGCGTGTGTGTGTGTGTGTGTGTGTGTGAGTATGTCTGAGTCCCATGCCTTGTGTTACTGGGAGCACCATGTGTTCATTCTACCCACTCCATCTTCATATCTGAGCGGCAGGCTAGAGGCAGTAGGTGCAACTTTTATGATGGTCTTCGGTATGAACCGAGTCAAACTCATGTTTTCATGATCGAGAGGCGGGAACTCTACCTACCACTGGGCCAATCAGCAGTACTGATGACACAATGGAGGCGGGCGCTCTACCTACCACTGGGCCAATCAGCAGTACTGATGACACAATGGATCCATTA